>JAWPHD010008582.1:0-113586 GCA_037043455.1 Cyrtodaria siliqua | reverse complement strand
ACATTACATTGCCATCTGTTTTCGCGCATTGAAACCAGGCTATTTATTTTGAGTTGTATGCGAGGCCACAAAAAACAGAACGATTACTGTGTCATCCGTTTTTTCCATCATTGGTAAATTTTCATGCTTGGTTGCTTGATTGATTGATGGTTTCATGACGCACCAACACATAAAAATGGCATATGTCATAAAAATGAAAGCTCCCTCTCCATTTACATCAAGATAAAAAGTATGAAAAGTGAGCCAACAACATCCTCACCCCCATCTTCTGATTGTTCATCTCAACTAAGTGGAAGGAGACACTGTGCTCTTAATCTACCTTGGATGTAAACTTGGATCTTCTACTTTGGATGGTACCACCAGTTTGGTACCACATGGGGGCGTAATTAACCAATGAACAGGACAATTGAATAGGATTTTACAGTGCACAAACTAGTGGCACAAATACAGTATATTATATGAAATTACTCAATTCTATTGATTCTAGAATTATATTAACAAGAGAATCTTATTTGACCTATTTTTGATTGGTATTAGTACAACCTGTGCTATAGGGATTATAACGATATTAATTGATGTGCATTAATTATCCTGTTTTCATGTATTAGATACATGATGTCGTAATCAGTAAGTAAGAGAATTGATATTATTCAACTTGGTTTAATATATACATTTATTATACCTCACTCAAAATTCTCTATGTAATTTCCCCATTCCCGATCAGTCAACAATTGGTAATGTTTCATGGTAATGTTTCATGGCATGAAACATTATCTCGTGCATACCGATCATTATCTCGTGCATTACCGATCAGTCAACAATTGGTAATGTTTCATGGTAATGTTTCATGGCATGAAACATTAAATCTTGAAAATTTGTTTCAAGTTCTTTATTGTTGTTAATAAAAAATAATTGCTGATTAAATGAATTTTGATGTTTGGTATAATAAAATAAATATCACATCCCATGGAGGGTGATAGAACATATTGTCAACCCTCGATGTGGTAATGTCCACCTCGGCTAAAGCCTCGGTGGACATTACCAATCGAGGGTTGACAATATGTTCTATCACCCTCCATGGGATGTGATATTTATATAATATATTAATGATAAGATAAGAAAGTTATACAAATATTTAATCGGAAATTGTATTAAATTCTGCTGAAGTGGCTAAAAAAGCGTAGCCAAAAATGGCTAAACAAAAATCAAATTGGCTAAAAAAAAATTGGTCCAATGAAGAGCCCAGTATATCATACCTTACTTTTGGCAGGAATGTGTACTTTCTCGACATCTTCATCAGAACATCGAACGCAGAAAGAGTAGTTCTGGCGGAAGAGCAATCTTTAAACCTGCATCGTATGTATTTCATTCCAGTTTCGGCAAGGACATCAACCGGCATTGCTGGGTCACATTTTACAAGTTTCTCTAGTTTTCCTTCGTCAAACGACGACGACGACAGCAATTCGTCAATATAAACAAATTGCAAATAACTGGACGGTGCATTTGCACTACCGGTAAGTCTCCAACAGTTTGGCCAGACTCTGCTTTAACATATTTATTTACACGCATGTTTGATTTGTCTTTGTCGACGGTACAAACCAGCCCATACCACCAAAACAGTTTTTTTTCGCCATGTTTTTTGTACACTCTCGATCGATAAACGCTTCAGGTAAAAGTGTAAAAACCGGGTCCACGATACAGATCGGACGTTTCGTACCCTGGATGTTTCGTACCCAGTTTTACCGCATATTTACTAATTGCCGAGAGAATAGTGTTTTGGAAATTTTGTAATTTTTTTTGTTGATTTCGGTAATTACAATGTATTTGGGTCAGTAATCCTAAAGATTAAAAAAGTCTGGCCTTAGTAGGCGGGGACCCAAGCCTGAAAAAAACGAAAACGTTTACCCGGAAAGATATACTTCTGATTTTTAGCTCTACTGATCTGAAATTACTTGACGGATTTTCATTTAACTTCACAGGAATGTTGCTCTTGATGTCTAATTAATCCTAGCAAAATTTCAGGTCGGCCGGAAATTCAAGATGGCAGCCACGGCTAAAAATAGATTTTTAAAAAATAAGTTTGTAGCGACTACTTCTTGAAAACTATAAGTGATATTGATATGGGACTTTTTCTAAAATGATCAGCATGACATGATGTTGATCCTAGTCGAACATTATTTTGATTCGACGTTAAACATGGCTGCCAGTGGCCATCTTTGTTTACATAGAGTTATATAGTAAAAACTTGTAGCGACTACTCATCTGAAACTACCTGACGGATGTATATGAAACTTCACAGGAATGTTGCTCTTGATGTCTAGTTGATCCTAGAAAAATTTCACGCTGGCCGGAAATTCAAGATGGCTGCCACGGCTAAAAATAGATTTAGTAATAAATAAATTTATAGCGACTACTTCTTGAAAACTGTAAGTGATATTGAAATGGGACGTTTTCTAAAATGATCAGCATGACATGATGTTGAACCTTGTCGAAATTTATTTTGATACGACTTTAAACATGGCCGCTGTCGGCCATCTTTGTTTACATAGATTTATATTGTAAAAACTTGTAGCGATTTCTCCTCTGAAACATACTTGACGGATTTTTATTAAACTTCACAGGAATGTTTCTCTTGATGTCTAATTGATCCCAGAATTTTTTTAGGTCGGCCGCAAATTCAAGATGGCCGCAATGGCTAAAAATGGATTTTTTTAAAAAAAAGTTGGTAACGACTACTTCTTGAAAACTGTAAGTGATATTGATATGAGACTTTTTAAAATGGTCAGCATGACATGATGTTGATCCTTGTCGAAAATTATTTTGATTTGACATTAAACATGGGCGCCAGTGGCCATCTTTGTTTACATAGAGTTTGTATAGTAAAAATCTGTAGCGACTACTCCTCTGAAACTACTTGACGGATTTTCATGAAACTTCACAGGAATGTTGCTCTTGATGTCTAGTTGATCCTAGCACAATTTCAGGTCGGCCGGAAATTCAAGATGGCCACCAAGGCTAAACCTAGATTTTTAAAAACAAGTTTGTAGCGACTACTTGTTGAAAACTGTAAGTGATATTGATAGAGGACTTTTTCTGAAATGATCGGCATGACAAGATGTTGACCCATGTCGAAAATTATTTTGATTCGACATTAAACATGGCTGTCAGTGGCCATCTTTGTTTTCCAAGAGTTATATAGTAAAAACTTCAACTTGTAACGACTACTCCTCTGAACTACTTGACAGATTGTTATGAAACTTCACAGGAATTCTAATCTAGCTATAAAAATCTATCAGTAGAGCTTCAAGGTCATTGACCTCTTGTTCAAATATTAACAGATGGGGGTCATGTACATATGAAACCACTGTATGGACTTCTGGCATACTTTGCATTTCGTAACAGCATCACGATTTCTATGGTAACCCATTCGTACCAGGCCAATATATGCAAATCGCTGAACAAACAGTCAAAGGAAAATAAATTTGCACACGTCCTTTTAGGCACATACAGTTCCAGTATTTGAAACCTATTTGTGTATATGAAATATCAAACTACAGAATCAAGACCTGATTATGTTACACCTTACTAATTTTAACAAGAGTTATAGACCTTTCAAATATAGAATTTTGTTTGTCCTGTGCCAGGGATAATGCAAATTTCTTGTGTTCACAATAACTGCAGTAAACGGTTTCTGATTTCCATTAAATGTTGTATGATGTTAGGCCTTATACCTACAAGGCCTTTGACAAGTTCAATACTGAGTAAAACTGACACTTGCTTTTAAAGAGTTATTACCCTTGGTTATTGAGAGAATAGGCACATTTTAGCTTGAATACACACATTACTTTAGTAAACGGATTCCGATCTTCACATTATTTAGCGTGAGACTTTATATGAATATGAACTTTGACAAGATGACAATGAGCAGAATTGACACCTGCCTTACTGAGATACTGCCCTTGATTATTGCAAAAATGCAAATTTCAGCTTTCGTACACAATACATTAAATAGATTGATTTCGATTTTCACACAGTTTGGCGTGTAACTTTATATCAAACGGATTTCAGACAGGTTAGACGAGTATCAAGTTATTGCTCTAAATTGTCGAAAAATTCCTACTTTCCTTTGAAATATCATCAATTACTCTGTAATATTCTAATTGAACAAAGAGGATATCGTAATCTGACTATAAGGAGCGTAATAGTTTTCACGATGATTGTAATACATAGTATTTGATATTCCATGCTTTTTGGGGTAATATTATTAAGGTCTCGGTTTTGTTTGACAATGAGAACAATTGAAGAGTGGTTTACAAAGTTATCGCCCTTGATGTTTGCAAATATTTAAATTTGAGTACACGGCAACATCAGTAAACGAGTTCTGATTCTCACTAATCTTTAGTTGAAGGGTTTTGGAAATTACACCATGTGGACTTGTCACGTAGGTGTTTTCGAAGCATTTATATTATAAGATAATGTTTTTTACACATGGAAATAGTTAATTATGATACTACTGTTTATAGACAAATTGTTGGAATCCCAAATGAGAACGAAATGTGCAACTCTTGTTGCAGATTTGTTTTTGTTTTGTTATGTTAGGGGTTTCATTTTTAGTCTTTTACCGCTTAGGCAGATGTAATGGAAGCCTTTTATTATACCTCTTTGTATATGGATGATATTTTGGACAATTACAACCCTTTATTTTCTTTACTACATATACTGTCTTCCCAAAGAACTTCACCTCAAAAAAGCTTATATTTCTCATAGTTGCTATATCTTCTTTACTCGCGATTGAAACTGAGAAATAATAAGGAAACTCTATGACAAGAGAGATCATTTCAATTTTGACACTGTTAAGGGCACGACTAGACAATATTAAAGTCAACCATCGAACGTTACCCTTCTTTCAGGATTTAGGTAGACGTCATCATAGGTCAACAATTCTTTCCGGCGATCGCACAATCAAGTGGTTAGCAAAGCGGTGAACTGTAAATGGGTCAACCACTAAACATGCAGTGCGTTGCAAAATAATGTGACAACCTCCTTTGAGGGCTGGGGTGGCGCAGTCGGTAGCGCGGCGGATTTGTACCGGAGGCCCCAGGTTCAATCCTCCGTGGTGCCACTGAGTTCCGTCAGTGTGTTCTTGGGCAAGACACTTTTCCTCAGCCTCGTCCGTCGGATGGGGACGTAAACCGGGAGTTCCGTGTATCGGTATATCATCCGAGCACGTTAAAGAACCATAGGAATCTATTCGATAATAAGAGTAGGGCAGGTTCCCGGATTCCTGTGTATCCTTCCCGTCTCTCTGGGGTGGCTCTAAATAACCTGTACTGTGTTGATGAGCCGTTAAAGAACATTCAATTCAATTCCTTTGATAAGCCTTTTAACAGTGATCATTACCCAATCTTTACCAGGATCACCATGTGACTCTTAGAAAATAGTCTGCGATTACGTCATAATTTGTCACATGACCATAGCTAAAATATCAAAATGGTTATCAGAAATCATCTCCGCGACCTGACACCACTAATGCCATTGGTGATGCTGAGTGGTAAACAATCGAACGGAACTCCGCTTACTTTGGACATTTTTGATGAATTTATGTTAATATTTTAATTTTAGGTAGGCTGTTTAGAGCTATGCAATTTTAGAAAGTGATGGTAAAAACAAACGCTATACTGCAACTGGAAAACGCAATGGTAGAGTCCATTTTGATTGTTTTAATGGCGGAGTGATATGCCAAAGAATACATTTTATTCTACCGCAGCATAATGCTGAGCAAAAGTTAGTGTTTATTCACTAAAATAAATATTGAATAAGAGCAATAAGCTTATATTTGAAAAGGTTTGCGTGACGTTTACTGTATTCTTTTTCAAGAAAGTAAGAACGACCAAAATATATTAATCCAAGAGTTAACATAAGCTTTAGCACAATATTGTGTTACGTGATCTACAGCAGCAGTAAGACAGGACGTTATACCTTTGGAATTGAATTGGATTTTATAGTCGCACCAACAGCTAAGGTCATATGGCGACTTTCCAGCTTCCGTTGGTGGAGGAAGACCCCAGGTGGCCCTCCGGGCAATTTTCGTGCACGGGTGGGCACCTGGGTAGAACCACCGACGTTCCACAAACCAGCTGGATAGCTTCCTCACATAAAGATTCCTTGGCCCCTGAGGGATCGAACCTACAGCGGTGAGGGGCAAGTGATTTCAAGTCAGAGACGTTAACCACTCGGCCACGGACGCCCCTATACCTTTGGAGATGTCTGTAGTGGTGCAGACACTAGAAATAGGAAGAAAGGGTGCTTTATTAGGCTTTTTGTGTAAATTAGGAATCCCGTACATAGTTGGAAGTTTGTTTTGCTTTTCATCTACTCCAGCTTTAATAGTGCTTCATTGAGTTTTATATCCGGACAAACCTTTGCAAAGGTTTATTATCATAACCCTGATTTACTTAAAGTATTGTCAGAACTCTTCTGCTACAAGGTCTGTCACAAGGTGAATACTATGGTGACTATGTGTACAGACTTTTTAAGATTATTGGTCATTATCACATTTGTACAATCTGTGTTAAACTTGTTAACAAACATAGCAAAATAACTGTCATTCTGCAATGCACTGCATGTTTAGATTATGACACCATTTACAGTTCGCCACAATGTACAATTAATGTTGCAATGACCCGACAGATTTTGAACCCTATGATGACTTCTACTCTAGGCATTTATTACGATATATAGTATAGAAGGCTAGAGAGAATATAGTTACTGTATATAGTAAAGGGCCTTCTTCTGCTCTCTATCTCTATCCTTCTATACTACATGTATATATCGTAATGAATGCATGTGCTTCTACCTAAATAGGGCAAGGGATGGTAAAGCCTAATTTTTAGCTTGACTGATCAGAGATCAGCAGAGCTTATGCCGTGGTGCGGCGTCCGTCGTCCGTGCCTGTCCGTCTGTCCGTAAACTTTTATTTGTAGCGACTACTCCTCTGAAACTACTGGATGAATATTCATGAAACAGAAATGTTGCCCATGAAGACGTTGTTGGTCCTTGTCGAAAATTGTTTTGATTCGGCGTTATCTTTGTTTACATAGAGTTATATAATGAAAACTTGTAGCGACTACTCCTCTGAAACTACTTGACGGATTTTCATGAAACTTCACAGGAATGTTGCTCTTGATGCAAAATTTCAGGTCAGCCGGAAATTCAAGATGGCCGCCATGGCTAAAAATAATTTTTCAAAAAACAAGTTTGTAGCGACTACTTCCTGAAATCAAAATCAATCAGTAGAGCTTCAAGGTCATTGACCTCTTGTTTACTTTAATATTGTCTTATCGTCATCATTAGCTCGACTGATCTCGACTGATCAGAGATCAGCAGAGCTTATGCCGTGGTGCGGCGTCTGTCGGTCCGTCTGTCTGTCCGTCTGTCCGTAAACTTTTATTTGTAGCGACTACTCCTCTGAAACTACTGGATGGATATTCATGAAACTTTACAGAAATGTTGCCCATGAAGTCTAGTTGATCCTAGCAAAAATTCATGTTGATGTGAAATCCAAGATGGCCACTAAAGCTAAAAATAGATTTTTAACATACAAGTTTGTAGCAACTTCTTCTTGAAAACTCTAAGTGATATTGATATGGGACTTTTTCTAAAATGATCAGCATGACATGATGTTGGTCCTTGTCCTTATGCCGTGGTGCGGCGTCCGTCATCTGTCCGTCTGTCCGTCCGTCTGTCTGTCCGTAAACTTTTATTTGTAGCGACTACTCTGAAACTACTGGATGGATATTCATGAAACTTTACAGAAATGTTGCCCATAAAGTCTAGTTGATCCTAGCAAAAATTCATGTTGATGTGAAATCCAAGATTGCCGCCAAAGCTAAAAATATAGTTTTAAAATACAAGTTTGTAGCGACTACTTCTTGAAAACTATAAGTGATATTGATATGGGACTTTTTCTAAAATGATCAGCATGACATGATGTTGGGCCTTGTCAAAAAATGTTATCAGAGTTAAACATTATTTTGATTCGACGTTAAACATGGCTACCAGTGGCCATCTTTGTTTACATAGATTTATATAGTAAAAACTTGTAGCGACTACTCTCTGAAACTACTTGGCAGATTTTCATGAAACTTAACAGGAATGTTGCTCTTGATGTCTAATTGATCCTAGCAAAATTTCAGATTGGGCGGAAATTCAAGATGGCCGCCACGTCTAAAAATAGATTTTCAAAAAACAAGTTTGTAACGACTACTTCTTGAAACTATAAGTGATATTGATATGGGACTTTTTCTAAAATGATCAGCATGACATGATGTTGATCCGAGTCGAAAATTATTTTGATTCCGCGTTAAACATGGCTCCCAGTAGCCATCTTTGTTTACATAGTGTTATATAGTAAACACTTGTAGCGACTACTCCTCTGAAAATACTTGACGGATGTTCATGAAACTTCACAGGAATGTTGCTCTTGATGTCTAATTGATCCTAGCAAAATTTCAGGTCGCCCGGAAATTCAAGATGGCTGCCATGGCTAAAAATAGATTTTTAAAAAATAAGTTTGTTATTAAATGATCAGCATGACATGATGGTTATCCGAGTCGAACATGTTTTTGATTCAACGTTAAACATGGCTGCCAGCGGCCATCTTTGTTTACATACAGTTATATAGTAAAAACTTGTAGCGACTAATCCTTTGAAACTACTTGGCAGATTTTCATGAAACTTTACAAGAATGTTGCTCTTAATGTTTAATTGATCCTAGCAAAATTTCAGATCGGCGAGAAATTCAAGATGGCTGCCACAGTTAAAATTAGATTTTTTAAAAAAGAAGTTTGTAGTGACTAAGTCTTGAAAACTATAAGTGATATTGATATGGGACTTTTTGTAAAATGATCAGCATGACATGATGGTTAACAGAGTCAAACATTATTGATGTTGCTCTTGATGTCTAATTGATCCCAGATTTTTTTTAGGTCGGCCGGAAATTCAAGATGGCCGCCATGGCTCAAAACAGATTTTTTTAAAAAAAGTTTGTAGCAACTACTTCTTGAAAACTGTGAGTGATATTGATATGGGACCTTTTTTAAAATGATCAGCATGACATGATGTTGATCCTTGTCAAAAATATTTTTTAATCAAAATTAAACCTGGGCACCAGTGGCCATCTTTGTTTACATAGAGTTTGTATAGTAAAAATTTGTAGTGACTACTCCTCTGAAACTACTTGACGGATTTTCATGAAACTTCAGAGGAATGTTGCTCTTGATGTCTAGTTTTTCCTAGCACAATTTCAGGTCAGCCGGAAATTCAAGATGGACACCACGGCTAAACATAGATTTTTAAAAACAAGTTTGTAGCGACTACTTCTTGAAAACTGTAAGTGATATTGATATGGGACTTTTTTTTGAAATGATCAGCATGACAAGATGTTGATCCTTGTCGAAAGTTTTTTTGATTCAACATTAAACATGGCTGCCAGTAGCCATCTTTGTTTACCTAGAGTTATATAGTAAAAACTTCAACTTGTAGCGACTACTCCTCTGAAACTACTTCACAGATTTTATGAAACTTCACTGGGAATGCTCACCTAGCTATCAAAATCTGTCAGTAGAGCTTCAAGGTCATTGACCTCTTGTTTTCTTTTGTCCTGGCTTCTGACAAGTATTTGCTTTGTGGCTTTCTGGGAATTTCTATTCATATATACATGATCATTTTGTGATATACTTATATTGCCTACTAATTGCTATTAATACTTCCTAGTTAGTAAGTGGTTATAGCCTGGTTGGTCGAATTTTATTGGAATGGAAATAGGGTAAGAGTGAGGTATGGTGCACTCCAGATGCTGGTTTAACCCCAGCAGCCTTTATGTCACTGACCATTCCAAGGAGGTACCCATATTGTCACTGACCATTCCAAAGAGGTACCCATATTTCAACCGTTTGAGTTTGCCATTTCGCATACTTTGCTCTATTCTATCCTTGTGATTGGTGTTTGTTTCAAATATGTGTGTTTGGTTGACTGACTGTGTTCTGTGAATGTTATATTTCCTTCTCGACTTTTATACCATAATTTGTTTTTGACTCGAAATAGGATATGGATAACATTTAGTGATACTTTGATTTTTAAACTGTAAACATGATTCTATTACACTATTTAATATATTGCGTCCCATGGATCAAGGCGATACAAACCGTAGGAATATATTCAAGTTCATGATGTGTTTGAGAAACGTTGACAGACTTCTTAACCAGAAGTTGCCTGTTCAATCAATCAGAACCTAGAATTGAAACAACACCAATGTTGGTTGGACAGTTAGTGATCATATGTAACAAAAGTGCAAATTTCAAATAAATCATTTAGATAGTGTTCAAGATGTTTTGGAGAAACTCTGTCAGACATCATACGCAAACAATGATGTCGCTCAATCGCCTTCCAAAGAAAATAGTCAATAAAACCCCCGTTATTTTCCTGATAAATACAATCAAAACGACTGTGACAAAATAGTGAACCAATTTGGAAGTTTACAAAAGACAGTAATTGCAGTACCGGTAACTATTATTCTATTTTCAAGGTAAATTAAAGGTCCATAACTGTATTTAGAAATCTAAAAGCTACCATCGAACGGATTCTAAATATCTGCCAGTATGTTAATGTTATTAAGACTTCACACTAAACGGTATGGTTTAAACCCTAAACAATTAAAGATAGTTGTTGCAATAATCATATTTTCCAAGTAAATTAAGGGCCATACCTCTATTCCAAAATGGCAAAACAATTTGATGTATCATAAATATTATTAACATATACTGGTATCCTATTTGTATATAAAATTTCCATCCAAAATGTTTAATTTTCAACAAAACTTGATTAATTAACATAAACTCAACACAAAAATGTATTTTCGTAGATAATCAGGGGCCATAACTCTATTTATAAAAGGCAAAGGTACACATAGATCGTAAGGAAGTGATGTCTGTTTGGTATAAGGCTTCACAGCAATTTTAGTTAAAATCCAAAATAATATTAAGAAGTTATCAAAACCTTGCAACTAAGCTTTACCCAAAATGTGCATTTTTGTTAAGTAACTCAGGGGTCATAACTTCATTCTGAAAAGGAGAAAATCGGCCTTGCTCGCAAGAAAGTGGCATCTTAACGATATAACACTTCACAGTACAGTTGGTTTTAACCGAAAACAATTCACAGAACATCTTAGCAACGTGCATGAAAGCTTTAGCCAAAAGGTGGATGCCCGTCCCTCCCTCCACCCATCTGCCCGCCATCATCAATCCTTAAACCGCTTTTGATTTAAAAAAATAAATTGAAAATTGCATTCGGCATAAACAGAATATAATCAGGCGTGCTTATGTCTTATTTATGTACAAAACAAAATCATATCGCTAAAATATAAACTTGTACACATTTTTTCTTTGAATATCAATATTTTCTTATCACTTATGGGCTTCAGTAGAAAATGCGTTGGTGTTACGAAATGCAAAGAATACCATTAATCCATACAGTGGTTTCATATAGAGTACAGTTTCTGCTATTGATATGCAAAAATCACGAGTATATCTTTCCGGGTAAACCAAAAGTGTTTTTTTGCACGATACGAGAAGTTGGGTCCCGGCCTATAGGGATGACATAGAGGATCTTACATGAGCGACTGTGTAGTATTGCTTTTAAACGAGTTGGATAAAATGATAGGATGCGAGGCTCTTGCCGAGTATCCTATCTTTTTATCCAACGAGTTTATTGAAGTCAAGAATGTAAGATTCTGTTTATCACATAACCCACCTACGACCTGATAGTTTCACTTTAATGTTGTCAATTTTCCTTATATACGGCGGCAATTTGTAAGGCAAATCATCTCGTCGTTTTGTTGTTTACACGACGTCGCTACATTAGCGGTTGTAAATGCGTTTGCTTTACAAATAATGTGACACCGTAAACCAAATTTAAAGTTGCTAACGTTAATTTTATGAAGTAAGATTTCAAATAATGGTAAATAATTAAGACGTCTGAACGTACACTATTGTATTACGAGAAATAAGTCATGGCTTTACTGCACTCCTAGACGCCATGTTATGTGATAAAACACCGTTTGGCTCAGCCTGTTCCGATGACCTAAAATCACTAGCCCAGGTCAAAAGTCGTTACTAGTAACGGCAATATAATATTCAACAAAAAGGTCAATATAAATTATTTCATAAAGTAACACTCTAATTATAACAATGTTTATTAAAAAAGAAATCAGTTCCGAGTTTGGTCCTAGAGCTGTTGTTGGGGATGCGTCGACATGTTTATTCATTGTCTGAAGAATTTTTGAAGCAAAACTTTTACTTGGGGGACCTGCTTGCTTTGCAGAATTAAGGGAAGTTGCTTTCTTGTGTGGTTCGCCTTTTTTATGTAAAACAACCGATTCCAATTTAAAATTATTACTTCCTTGAAAAACGACGATTTCTTGTCTTTTTCGTCGGTGGCGAACTCGACGCAGTATAAAAAAACATTTTGCTGTCGCGAAATTTGAGCCAATCACACCCTTTCTTCTACGATTCCTGAAACGTGCGTGTACATTTTTCTCGGTTGTATTCTTTTGATTGTTTGATCAAAGATCAGCAGAGCTTATGCCGTGGTGCGGCGTCCGTCGTCTGTCTGTCCATAAACTTTTTTTGTGGCTGAACTACTCCTCTGAAACTACTTAATGGATATTCATGAAACTTCACAGGAATGTTGCTCTTGATGTCTAGTTGATCCTAGCAAAAATTCTGGTCGGCCGGAAATTCAAGATGGCAGCCACGGCTAAAAATATATTTTAAAAATGCGATTTTGTAGCGACTACTTCTCAAAAACCATGTGATATTGATTTGAAACCTTTACCAAAATGACTGGCACGACATGTGGTCCTAACCAAAGGTCATTTTGATTGCCAGCGGCCATCTTTGTTTACATAGAGTTATATAGGAAAAACTTGTGTCGACTACTCTTCTGAAACTACTTGACAGATTTTCATGAAACTTCACAAGAATGATCCTAGCAAAAATTCAGGTCAGCCGGAAAATCAAGATGACCGCCATGGCTAAAAATAGATTTTAAAAAATGCGATTTTGTGGCGACTTCTTCTAAAAAACCATAAGAGATATTGATTGTGAACCTTTACCAAAATGACTGGAATGACATGCCAGTGGCCATCTTTGTTTACATAGAGTTATATAGGAAAAACTTGTAGCGACTACTCCTCTGAAACTACTTAAAGGATTTTCATGAAACTTCACAGGAATGCTGCGCCTCCTCTCCGATTGATCCTCGCAAAATTTCAGGTCGACCGGAAATTCAAAAAAACTAGTTTGTTGCGACTTCTTTTTAGCTATACTGGCCAAGGCCAGCAGAGCTTATGGGATGGCGAGTTGTCTGTCGTCCGTTAACTATTGCATCGTGAACACTCTAGGGCCTTCATTATTAATCGAATCTTTATGAAACTTAGTCAGTGTCTTTATATCAATAAAATGTCTTTATATCAATAAAAGCTTCGAAAGCCAGCCAGATCGGATTAATTTCACCAGATTTATGGCTCTTGTTTTGCTGAAAAATGCCATATTATGCCTTGTGAACCCTCTAGCACCATTATTATTTGATTTTTACCAAACTTGCACAGATTGTTAATATCAATGAAAGCTCGGACAAGTTTGAAAACTGGCCAAATTGGATTATGCCTTGTGAACACTCTAGCACCTTCATTTGTTATTTGATCTTTACCAAACTTACACAGATTGTTAATATCAATGAAAGCTCAGATGTGGTCGAAAAACAGCTAAATTGTTTCAATGACACCAGAGTTATGGCCTTTGTTTTTCTGAAAAGTCTAATTTTCTGCCTTGTGAACACTCTAGCACCTTCATTTATTATTTGATCTTTACCAAACTTGCAGAGGTTGTTAATACTAATGAAAGCTTGGACAAATTCGAAAACCGGCTAAATTGGGTCAGTAACACCGAAGTTATGGCCCTTTTTTTCAGTAAAAAAAGGGCCATATTCTGCCTTGTGAAAACTCTAGCACCTTCATTTATTATTTGATCTTTACCAAACTGGTACAGATTGTTAATATCAATGAAAGCTCGGACAAGTTCGAAAACCAGCTATGGCCCTTTTCTTTCTTCTGAAAAATGCCATTTTCTGCCTTGTGAACACTCTAGCACCTTCATTTATTATTTGAACTTTACCAAACTTGCATAGATTGTTAATATCAATGAAAGCTCGGACAAGTTCTAAAACCAGCTAGATCGGACCATTAACAGCGGTGTTATGGCCCTTGATTTAGATAAAAATGCTATATTTTGCCTAGTTGCCTAGTTAAGACGATAGGGTCTTCATTTTTTATCCGATCTTTACAAAAAAATATTTCTTTCTGAAAAATGCCATTTTCTGCCTTGTGAACACTCTAGCACCTTAATTATTAATCAAATCTTTACTAAACGTTGCTTGTGTCTTTATATCAATGAAAGCTCGGACAAGTTCGAAAACCAGCCTGATCGGATAAATTTTTATCGGAGTTATTGCCCTTTTTTTGCTGAAAAATGCCATATTAAGCCTTGTGAACACTCTAGCACCTTCATTAATTATTTGATCTTTACCAAACTTGCACAGACTGTTATTATCAATGAAAGCTCAGGCAAATTCGAAAACCAGCCAGATCGGACCAGTAACAGTGAAGTTATGGCCCTTGATTTAGTTAAGAATATTATATTTTGCCTTAATTCGATAGGGTCTTCATCTTTCATCTTTCATGCGATCTTTACGAAATTTTACCAGATTGTTAATATCAATGAAAGCTCGGAAAAGTTCGAAAACCATCAATATTTAAATCAGAGTCATGGCCCTTGATTTTCTGAAATATGCTATATCTTGGCCTCGTAAAGACGAAAGGGCCTTCATTTGTCCGGATGTAATTGAAACTTTGCAGGGATGATCAGTACCAAGCCTAGTTGTACATAGTCACCGTGTTCCAGTTGAATGATTTTGGCGGAGTTATAGGCCTTTAAAGGTTTTAATACACAAACTTTGTTCTGACTAGTTCTCCTGAACCCCTGGCCGGATTTAAACAAAACTTTTTAGGGACGATCAATTCCATATCTAGTTGTGCAAATCATTGCCTTGTTCCAGTTGAATGATTTTTGGCAGAATTATGGCCCTTTAAAGGTTTTAATACACAAACCAAGCCTAGTTGTGCATGTCATTGTCGCGATCCAGTTTACAGATATTTGGCAGAGTTATGGCCCTTTAAAGGATTTTGATACAAGCCCACTTGGGCCTCTTGTTTCTAAAGTGATATTGATATGGGACCTTTTCTAAAATGATCAGCATGACATGATGTTGATCCTTGTCGAAAATTATTTTGATTCAACATTAAACCTCGTCGCCAGCGGCCATCTTTGTTTACATAGAGTTATATAATTAAAACTTGTACGGACTACTCTTCTGAAACTACTTGACGGATTTTCATGTAACTTCTTGAAAACTGTGATATTGGTATGGGACTTTTTCTAAAATGATCAGTATGACACGTTATTGGTCCTCGTTGAAAATCGCTTTGATTCGTCGTTAAACATGGCTGCCAGCGGACATCTTTGTTTACATAGAGTTATATAGTAAAAACTTGTAGCAACCGGAGGCCCCGGGTTCAATCTTCCGTGTGTTCTTGGGCAAGACACTTTTCCTTAGCCTCGTCCATCGGATGGGGACGTAAACCAGGCGGTCCCATGTATCGGTCTATCCTCCGAGCACGTTAAAGATAATAAGAGTAGGGCAGGTTCCCGGATTCCTATGTATCCTTCCCCTCTCTCTGGGGCAGCTCTAAATAACCTGTACTGTGTTGATGAGACGTTGAACTACATTCAATTCCTCTGAAACTACTTGACAGATTTTCATGATACTTCACATGAATGTTGCTCCTGATGTCTAATTGGTCCTAGCCAAATTTCAGGATGGCCGAAAATTCAAGATGGCCACCACAGCTAAAATTAGATTTTTAAAAAAGTTTGTAGTGACTACTTGTTGAAAACTATAAGTGATATTGATATGGGACTTTTCTTAAATGATCAGCATGAGATGATGTTGATCCTTGTTGAAAAATATTTTGATTCTACATTAAACATGGCACATAGAGTTATACAATAAAAAGTTGTAGCGACTACTCTTATGAAGCTACTTATGGGATTTTCATGAAACTTCACAGGAACGTTGCTTTTGATGTCTAGTTGATCCTAGCAAAATTTCAGGCAGGGTGGAAATTCAAGATGGCCAACATGGCTTAAAATAGATTTTTATAAGACAAATTTGTAGCAACTACTTATTGAAAACTATAAGTGATATCAATATGGGATATATTTTAAAATGATCAGCATGAGATGATGAAAATTATTTTAATTCTACATTAAACATGGCTGCCATGACCATCTTTGTTTATATAGTAAAAACTTTTAGCGACTACTCGTCTGAAACTACATGACAGATTTTCTTGAAACTTCACAGGAATGCTGATCTAGCTCTCAAAAACCTATCAGTAGAGCTTCAAGGTCATTGACCTCTTTTGCTCATTGCCGATATTGTGCTCGAAATTGGGAATTGTTTTCTTGAAATTGGGGGAAAAAATATTTGGGAACGTGTCCGTTTACTGGTACCGCTTATATAAGGAAAAAAATCTCTGTACTGCAGACTAGTTCTCCTGAAACTCTGGCTGCATTTCAACGAAACTTGGCAGGGCTGATCTGTACCAAGCCTCAGTTGCATAATATCATAGCCATGTTCTGGTTGAATGATTTTGTGAAAGAGTTATGGTCCCTTCCACGTAAACTTTATCTTTAGCCAGAAGAGCCTCTGCAGGCTCTCTTGGGCCTCTTGTTTTTATAGTAGGTGTAGATTGATGAAATAAACAACTTTATGTTTAATATGTATACTAAAATCTTACTATTATTATATCTTGAGTTTGAATCCTTTCTATTTCAGTGTTGCGGTACTTCGCTTCGATGCAGCATTGCAGGTTGCTTGGTTTTCCCGAAGTTTGGTTAGATTGCTTAGCATTTGCCAGGTTAGTACTACGTTGGCGGTTTGGTTGGTGTCTGAAGTTGAACTGTGTAGCATTTCAGGGCACTCGTTTGGCCATTTTGGGGGCCGAATTTTCGGCCACATTCCCCTCCCCTAAATGTATATATTTTCCCCCCTTTTCCTGTGAAAAATTCTACTCTTAAAAAAAATGAAAAAAATAAAAATAATAAATATTATTAGAATCTTTTTAACTCCAATACAGGAAATTGCAATTTGGAATGGTAAATTCTTGGTACCACTTAAATAATAAAAAAACACACTAATTAGTGTTTCTTAGAAATTCCCCTTTGATATTGAAAACAACGCAAAATTCCCCTTCCTGAGGGCCCTGGCCCCAGTCCCCTAAAAGCTGACTAGTGCCCTGCATTTGTGTTTGTAGATAAAGGTCTTCATGGCTTTAAATGGCCATTCACATTGACGGTTTTACACATGCATTGCTCCATGGTCGAGGTATGTCGAATTGGAAGCCTTTATCCTCCATCTCATCATCTCATCTTTTTGTTCAGGTTGCTTTTAAAATATAATCTAATATGGCATTTTGTGTTAGTGGTTTATAGGCCAGATACTTTGGCATCAGGCAAGCATTTGGTACTGTGCACTATTTTGCAAAACTTGGCGTTTCATATTTGTGCATTTACAAGCCATTGACTTTGCGAAGTTATTTCCTTGCTTTATGTCTTGTGCTGTTCTTTACATGGTGTTGCGGTTTGTCTTTCCAGTGTAAAGGTATTCTGCCTTGTTGTGTATCCTGCATCAGGTGTTGAGAGACAGCAGTAGTGAAAGAAAGTGTCCTGCGACAGATGTTGACGGACGGCAGCAGCGAGTGGAAGAGATTTGTCAGGTAAGTATTCCACACTTTCGTATTAAAATTGGGAAAACAGTCAAATCTTCAATTGGGAATAGGCCTTTTACAGGCCTCTGTTATACTGATTCCACTTCAATGCTCCTCTCTGATTGTAGCCAGTTGGGGCACGATGTCCTATGAACACATTTCGAGGTTCTTACATTTCGAGGTTCTTATTGCATCCACATGTATAAACTCACAGTCTGAAACCTTATAGGGCCATTTCTTTGATCAGTGGTTGAAAGAACATACTGTTGCAACAGGCATATCTTAGGTGCTATGCGCTATTCAGCAGTGTTTGGTGTTTCATAATATTCCAGCATTTGCATGTCTTCAGATTTACATGTAATAAAACATTTCGTTGCCACATTAAATTTGCTTCATTTATGTCTTGTGCTCTTTTTTACATGGTTTTGCGGTTTGTATTACCAGTGTTAAGGTATTCTGCCTTCATGGCGGGTTGAGAGACAGCAGTAGTGAAAGAAGATATTTACCAGGTTAGTATTTCAATGTGGTGGTATTTTCTGATGCACAGTTTCGTGGTACCTTCTGACGAATGTTTGTGTGAGCAGTTTCTTAATTTTTGTCTCGCCTTTTCGAAGAAAAACAACAACATAGGTGTTGCTTTTCCGGCGGCGGCAACATTCATCCTAACCCTATTGTTTTTGCAATGTTTTAAAAGAAGTACTGATCCAAGATGGGCGCCAAATCTAAAAATAGATTTTTATAAAACAAGTTTGTAGCGACTACTTCTTGAAAACTCTTAAGTGATATTGATAAGGGACTTTTTCTAAAATGATCAGCATGACATGATGTTGGTCCTTGTCGAAAATCGTTTCGATTCAACGTTAAACATGGCTGCCATTTTTAGCTCTACTGATCAGAGTTCAGCAGAGCTTATGCCGTGGTGCGGCGTCCGTCGTCCGTCCGTCTGTCCGTAAACTTTTATTTGTAGCTACTCTGAAACTACTGGATGGATATTCATGAAACTTTACAGAAATGTTGCCCATAAAGTTTAGTTGATCCTAGCAAAAACTCATGTTGATGTGAAATCCAAGATGGCCGCCAAAGCTAAAAATAGAGTTTTAAAATACAAGTTTGTAGCGACTACTTCTTGAAAACTATAAGTGATATTGATATGGGACTTTTTCTAAAATGATCAGCATGACATGATGTTGATCCTTGTCAAAAATTGTTTTGATTCAACGTTAAACATGGCCGCCAGCGGCCATCTTTGTTTACATAGAGTTATATAGTAAAAACTTGTAGCGACTACTCCTCTGAAACAACTCGGCGGATTGTCATGAAACTTTACAGGAATGTTGCTCTTGATGTCTAATTGAGCCTAGAGAAATTCAAGATGGCCGTCACAGCTAAAAATAGATTTTTAAAAAATAAGTTTGTAGCGACTACTTCTTGAAAACTATAAGTGATATTGATATGGGACTTTTTCTAAAATGATCAGCATGACATGATGTTGAGCCTTGTGGAAAATCGTTTTGATTTGACGTTAAACATGGCTGCCAGCGGCCATCTTTGTTAACATAGAGTTATATAATGAAAACTTGTAGCGACTATTCCTCTGAAACTAATTGACGGATTTTCATGAAATTTCACAGGAATGTTGCTCTTAATGTCTAATTGATCCTAGAAAAATTTCAGGTCGGCCGGAAATTCAAGATGGCCGCCACGGTTAAAAATAGATTTTCAAAAAACAAGTCTGTAGCGACTACTTCCTGAAATCAAAATCAATCAGTAGAGCTTTAAGGTCATTCACCTCTTGTTGTTTACATAGAGTTATTTAGTAAAAACTTGTAGCGACTACTCCTCTGAAACTACTTGACGGATTTTCATGAAACTTCACAGGAATGCTGATCTAGCTATCAAATAACCCATCAGTAGAGCTTCAAGGTCATTGACCTCTTGTTTTTAAGTCCAGCCCTCGTTAGGCAAGACATGTGAATCCACGGATTTCTTGTTTCCCCTAAATTTTGCCCATACTGTCACGATTAAATTAGGCACATATAAATATAAACCATTCATCTTTTAGTTCTGCCTGTAATACTCTTTACAGTTCTCATGACATTTCACAGACCTATGTCTTTTTGCCTCAATAGAAACAATCATTTCATTCAGGAAATATTGCAAAAAAGATGTGTTTTGGCATTGCCAATACAGGCCTAATAATGACAATAAAAGAAAAACAAGTGCCTCCCCTGGCCATTCATTATCTCTGCTGATGGAAAATCAGCCTACTCTTTCTAAAATAATCAGCATGACATGATGTTGGTCCGTGTCAAAAATTATTTTGATTCAACGTTAAACATGGCTGCCAGCGGCCATCTTTGTTAACATAGAGTTATATAATGAAAACTTGTAGCGACTACTCCTCTGAAACTAATCGACGGATTTTCATGAAACTTCACAGGAATGTTGCTCTTAATGTCTAATTGATCCTAGAAAAATTTCAGGTCGGCTGGAAATTCAAGATGGCCGCCACGGTTAAAAATAGATTTTCAAAAAACAAGTGTAGCGACTACTTCCTGAAATCAAAATCAATCAGTAGAGCTTCAAGGTCATTGACCTCTTGTTGTTTACATAGTTATTTAGTAAAAACTTGTAGTGACTACTCCTCTGAAACTACTTGACGGATTTTCATGAAACTTCACAGGAATGCTGATCTAGCTATCAAAATACCTATCAGTAGAGCTTCAAGGTCATTGACCTCTTGTTTTTAAGTCCAGCCCTCGTTAGGCAAGACATGTGAATCCACGGATATCTTGTTTCCCCTAAATTTTGCCCATACTTTCACGATTAAATTAGGCACATATAAATATAAACCATTCATCTTTTAGTTCTGCCTGTAATACTCTTTACAGTTCTCATGACATTTCACAGACCTATGTCTTTTTGCCTCAATAGAAACAATCATTTCATTCAGGAATTATTGCCTTGAAATATTGCAAAAAAGATGTGATTTGGCATTGCCAATACAGGCCTAATAATGACAATAAAAGAAAATCAAGTGCCTCCCCTGGCCATTCATTATCTCTGCTGATGGAAGATCAGCCTACTCTTTCTAAAATAATCAGCATGACATGATGTTGGTCCTTGTCAAAAATTATTTTGATTCAACGTTAAACATGGCTGACAGCGGCCATCTTTGTTTACATGGAGTTATATAGTAAAAACTTGTAGCAACTACTCCTCTGAAACTACTTGACGGATTTTCGTGAAACCACAAGGATGCTGCTGTTGATGTGTAGTTGATCCTAGTAAAATTTTTGGTCAGTCGAAATTTCAAAATGGCCACCATGGCTAAAAATGGCTTTTAAAACAGCAAGATTGTACTAAATAATATTGATAATGGGCTTTTTCTAAAATGCTGAGCTTATGTTTGACGATTCCATATACGGTATATAGTGCACAGTGCAGCGTGAATTTGCTGGAGACAGTTAATTGTTAATTCCATTTTCTGTATACGTTTTGGAATCGATGTGAAATATGTTTTGTTCTAATAAAATTCCAAGGAAGTTTTGTAAAAGTGTATGAATTGGTTATGTTGTGCGTCAAGGTGATTTAGACTTCGCTGCTCAAAACGCTAATAATCAGGAGGTGTTTCGTGAAAGTATTGTATTAGCGGAAGAGCTTATTAGCGGAAGAGCTTATCTGGTACTTATCTTTTTAGATCACCTGAGCCGAAGGCTCAAGGTGATCTATTGGGATTACTCTTCGTCCGTCGTCCGTCAGTCGTCGTTAACTTTTCTTCAAACGACTTCTGCTCCGAAACGGCTTGGTTAATCTTGACCAAACTTCACATGGATGATCCTTAGGTGAATGCTTTTTAGATTCGTTAAAATTAGGTCAGCACAACATCCAAGATGGCCACCATTGCCATATATGGTTGAAACCTTAAAAAATCTTCTAATGAACCGCTGGACAGATTTCAACAGTTTTTCTTTTAAAATGATCGCCAACGCCAAGACTATCAGATTTGTTCAAATGAAGTCCCCGGGGTCAAAAATGGGCGTGCCCCGGGGGTCCAAAGTTTGTATATTGAGATTTTGCATGTTTTTCATATAGACATATAGGAAAAAAATCCAAAAAAATCTTCTCTGAAACCACAAAGCACAGTGCTCTCATGTATTACATGTAGCATCAGCTTATGGTCCTCTACTAAGTTTTTTCAAATGGTGACCCTGTAAATGGTGACCCCCTGTGGTCAAATAATTTCTCCCCGCCCCGGGGTCACAGTTTTACATTGACAGTTTTACAGAATGCTACTTTCCATGTCCGATCTTTTTATATTTCTTTATATAGGATTTTTTTTTTTTTTAAATAATCTTCTCGGAAACTACAAGAGCCAGAGATTGGATAGAGGTTTGATATTTTGCATTTACTATAAGCTTATGGTCCTTTACCAAGTTTGTTCAAATGGTGACCCTGGGGTCACATTTGGCCCTGGCCCCGCGCCAATGGTCACATGTTTTACATAGACATGTTAAGGGAAAATCTTAACAAATCTTCTTCTCTGAAACTGCAAGAGCCAGAGGTTTAATATTTTGCATTTGCTAAAGCTTATGGTCCTCTACCAATTTTGTTCAAATGGTGACCCTGGGGTCACAATGGTGACCCTGGGGTCACATTTGGCCCCGCCCCGG
The DNA here is from genome assembly GCA_037043455.1 of Cyrtodaria siliqua. Classification (NCBI taxonomy): domain Eukaryota; kingdom Metazoa; phylum Mollusca; class Bivalvia; order Adapedonta; family Hiatellidae; genus Cyrtodaria; species Cyrtodaria siliqua. The sequence goes on along the minus strand of JAWPHD010008582.1, from coordinate 90,969 downwards.
GGGTCACAGTTTTACATAGGCTTGTATAGGGAAAAACAAACTAAAAAAAATAATTCTTCTCTGGAACTACAAGAGCCGGAGGTTTAATATTTTGCATTTACTATAAGATTATGGTCCTCTACCAAGTTTGTTCAAATGGTGACCCTGGGGTCACAGTTTTACATAGATTTATATAGGAAACACATTAAATAAAGTCTTCTTCACTGGATCTACAAGAGCCATAGGTTTAATGTTTTGCATTTGGTCCTTTAGGAAGTTTGTTCAAATGGTAACCGTGGGATCACATTTTGCCCCGCCCCAGGGGATATGTTTTACATAGACTTGTATAGGGAACAACTTAAAAAATCTTTTCTGAAACCACAAAGCTGTTATATATTACATGTATCCCTGGGGTCACATTTGGTCCTGCCCAAGGTGTTACACTCTAGCACCTTCATTTTGTATTTGATATTTACCAAACTTTGTCAGTGTCTTTATATCAATGTTGTTAACACAACAGAGCCCACATTTCTTGAACAATATTAACCAAACTTGCACAAATTGTATATGACCATAAGATTTCGAAGAAGTTTGATAATGTGCCAGGACTCAGGTGATCATCTTGGCTCTCTTGTTTTTTGGTGCTGATGCTGCCATTTTCCTTCACATGTTCAAAGAGCGAGAGCCGTTGACATTTCGGAGTTTGGCATATACAATAATTGTAAGTAGCAAATGTGTTTTAATGTGCATACAATTTACATTTTCTTTTGTTGTACGTGTCAATAAGATAGCAGACATTTTCAGTGGATGAATGGTTTGTTATTGTGTGTGTTTGCATAGCGTGAGCCGTGTCCCATGACCTAGTTTACTGCACTTGCTGACAAAACTGATTCAGAGTGAAATACACGCGTGGAAAATCGCAAGGCAGTGTGTTTAAAAATCCGATAATGGTTGGTGCATTGTGTTTGGTAACGCAATTATTTTGTGTTTTATAAGCTTAAAGTTAAGGATATGGACCCTTTAAACCTCTTAAATATAAAAAATGATGGGAAAAAAACAACGTAATAGTAGAATCCGGAATATCATCAGTTAGTTGATGGTGGCCAATATCTGGCAGAAGCAGAAGTACAGCTCTTTGGCATCAATTCGTGAAGTCCAAGATGGCCACCAAAGATAAAAACAGATTTTTAAAAAGCAAGTTTGTAGCAACTACTTCTTGAAAACTGTGATATTGATATGGGATTTTTCTAAAATGCTCAGCATGACATGGTGTTGGTCCTTGTCAAAAAATCATTTGATTCGACGTTAAGCATGGCTAGCAGTGGCCATCTTTGTTTACATAGAAGTATATAGTGAAAAAGATGTAGCGACTTTCCTGTGAAGTTCCATGAAAATCTGCAAGTAGTTTCAGAGGAGTAGTCGCTACAAGGTTTTACTATATAACTATGTAAACAAAGATGGCAGCTGGCAGCCATGTTTAATGTTGAATCAAATGATTTTCGAGAAGGAACAACATCATGTCGTACTGATCATTTTAGAAAAGTCCCCATATCAATATCAATTATAGTTTTCAAGAAGTAGTCGCTACAAACTTGTTTTTTAAAAATCCACTGTTAGCTGTGGCAGCCATCTCAATTTTCCGTCCGACCTGGAATTTTGCTAGGATCAATTAGACATCAAGAGCAACATCTGTTAAGTAGTTTCAAGAAGTAGTCGCTACCAACTTGTTTTTATCTTGACTGATCAAAGATCACCAGAGCCAGAGCTTATGCCATGGTGCGCCATCCGTCATCCGTCTGTAATCTTTTTTTTGTGGCAACTACTCCTCTGAAACTACTTGATGAGTTTTCATGAAATTCACAGGAGTGTTGCTCTTGATGTCTGGTTGATCCTAGCAAAAATTGAGGTCGACCGTAAATTCAAGATGGCCGCCACGGCTAAAAATAGATTTTAAAAATGCGATTTTGTGGTGACTACTTCTCGAAAACCATAAGTTATATTAATTTGGAAGCTTTACCAAAATGACTAGCAGGACATGTAGTTGATCCTAACCAAAGTTCATTTTGATTGGATGTCAAACATGGCCACTGAATGGCCGTGGCCATCTTTGTTTACATAGTTATTAGCTCTACTGATCAGAGATCAGCAGAGCTTATGCCGTGGTGCGGCGTCCGTCGTCCGTCCGTCCGTCTGTCCGTCCGTCCGTTAACTTTTATTTGTAGCGACTACTCCTCTGAAACTACTAAATGGATATTCATAAAATTTTACAGAAATGTTGCCCATGAAGTCTAGTTGATCCTAGCAAAATTTCATGTTGATGTGAAATCCAAGATGGCCGCCAAAGCTAAAAATAGATTTTTAGCTCTACTGATCAGAGATCAGCAGAGCTTATGCCGTGGTGCGGCGTCCGTCGTCCGTCTGTCCGTCGGTCCATAAACTTTTATTTGTAGCGACTTCACAGCTGAAACTACTGGATGGATATTCATGAAACTTTACAGAAATGTTGCCCATAAAGTCTAGTTGATCCTAGCAAAAATTCATGTTGATGTGAAATCCAAGATGGCCGCCAAAGCTAAAAATATAGTTTTAAAATACAAGTTTGTAGCGACTTCTTCTTGAAAACTATAAGTGATATTGATATGGGACTTTTTCTAAAATGATCAGCATGACATGATGTTGATCCTAGTCAAAAATCGTTTTGATTCAACGTTAAACATGGCTGCCAGCGGCCATCTTTGTTTACATAGAGTTATATAGTAAAAACTTGTAGCGACTACTTCTCTGAAACTACTTGGCGGATTGTCATGAAACATAACAGGAATGTTGCTCTTGATGTCTAATTGATCCTAGAAAAATTTCAGGTCGGCCGGAAATTCAAGATGGCCGTCACAGCTAAAAATAGATTTTTAAAAAATAAGTTTGTAGCGACTACTTCTTGAAAACTATAAGTGATATTGATATGGGACTTTTTCTAAAATGATCAGCATTCCATGATGTTGATCCTAGTCAAAAATCGTTTTGATTCAACGTTAAACATGGCTGCCAGCGGCCATCTTTGTTTACATAGAGTTATATAGTAAAAACTTGTAGCGACTACTCTGAAACTACTTGACGGATTGTCATGAAACTTTACAGGAATGTTGCTCTTGATGTCTAATTGATCCTATCAAAATTTCAGGTCGGCCGGAAATTCAAGATGGCCGTCACAGCTAAAAATAGATTTTTAAAAAATAAGTTTGTAGCGACTACTTCTTGAAAACTATAAGTGATATTGATATGGGACTTTTTCTAAAATGATCAGCATGACATGATGTAGATCCTTGTGGAAAATTATTTTGATTCGACGTTAAACATGGCTGCCAGTGGCCATCTTTGGTTACATAGTTATATAGTAAAAACTTGTAGCGACTACTCCTCTAAAACTACTTAACAGATGTTCATGAAACTTCACAGGAATGTTGCTCTTGATGTCTAGTTGATCCTAGAAAAATTTCAGGTCGGCCGGAAATTCAAGATGGCCGCCACAGTTAAAAATAGATTTTTAAAAAATAAGTTTGTAGCGACTACTTCTTGAAAACTATAAGAGATATTGATATGGGACTTTTTCTAAAATGATCAGCATGACATGATGGTTATCCGAGTCGAACATTATTTTGATTCAATGTTAAAGATGGCTGTCAGTGGCCATCTTTGTTTACATAGAGTTATATAATGAAAACTTGTAGCGACTACTCCTCTGAAACTACTTCACGGATTTTCATGAAACTTCACAGGAATGTTGCTCTTGATGTCTAATTGATCCTAGCAAAATTTCAGGTCGGCCGGAAATTCAAGATGGCCACCACAGCTAAAAACAGATTTTCAAAAAAACAGTTTGTAGCGACTACTTCCTGAAATCAAAATCGATCAGTAGAGCTTCAAGGTCATTGACCTCTTGTATATTAAAAACTTGTGGTGACTACTCCTCTGAAACTACTTCACGGATTTTCATGAAACTTCACAGGAATGTTGTTCTCAATGTCTAGTTGATCCTAGCAAAACTCGGATTTTCAGTGACGACTACTCCTCTGAAACTACTAGTTTGAATTTCATGGAACTTGACTGGAATTTTGCTCTTGACGTCTAGTTGCTCTAGCAAAAATTCACGATGTGAAATCCAAGATGGCCGCCAAAGCTAACAATAGATTTTTAACAAAAAGTCAATGACCTTGAAGCTCTACTGATAGGTTCTGATTGCTAGACCAGCATTACTGTGAAGTTTCATGAAAATCTGTCAAGTAGTTTCAGAGTAGTCGTTACAAGATTTTATATATAACTCTATAATAAACAAAGATGGCCGCTTGCAACCATGTTTAATGTTGAATCAAAATATTGTTTAAAAAGGAATCATGTCATGCTGAGGGGTGAGTAGTTAGGGAGAGTTGTTTTCACTAGGCTGAGTAGTGTTCACTAGGGTGAGTACATCTCACTCTGGGGTGAGTAGTGTTCACTAGGATGAGTAGTTAGGGAGAGTAGTTTTCACTAGGGTGAATAGTGTTCACTAGGGTGAGTACATCTCACTCTGGGGTGAGTAGTGTTCACTAGGACGGTGTTCACTAGTGCGATTAATTTCACTACAGCTCACTCTGGGGTGAGTTATGTTCACTAGGTGGGTACATCACTCTGGGGTGAGTAGTGTTCACTAGGATGAGTAGTTAGGGAGAGTAGTTTTCAGTAGGGTGAATAGTGTTCACTAGGGTGAGTACATCTCACTCTGGGGTGAATAGTGTTCACTAGGGCGAGTACATCTCACTCTGGGGTGAGTAGTGTTCACTAGGACAGTGTTCACTAGGGCGATTAATTTCACTACAGCTCACTCTGGGATGAGTAATGTTCACTAGGTGGGTACATCACTCTGGGGTGAGTAGTGTTCACTAGGATGAGTAGTTAGGGAGAGTAGTTTTCACTAGGGTGGTGAAGTGTTCACTAGGGTGAGTACATCTCATTCTGGAGTGAGTAGTGTTCACTAGGAAGGTGTTCACTAGGGCGATTAATTTCACTCTGGGGTGAGTAATGTTCACTAGGTGGGTACATCTCTGGGCTGAGTAGTGTTCACTAGGATGAATAGTTAGGGAGAGTAGTTTTCACTAGGGCGAGTAGTTCACTAGGGTGGTGTAGTGTTCACTAGGGTGATTACATCTCATTCTGGAGTGAGTAGTGTTCACTAGGATGAGTAGTTAGGAAGAGTAGTGTTCACTAGGGTGAGTACATCTCATTCTGGAGTGAGTAGTGTTCACTAGGAAGGTGTTCACTAGGGCGATTAATTTCACTCTGGGGTGAGTAATGTTCACTAGGTGGGTACATCTCTGGGGTGAATAGTGTTCACTAGGATGAATAGTTAGGGAGAGTAGTTTTCACTAGGGCGAGTAGTTCACTAGGGTGGTGTAGTGTTCACTATGGTGAGTACATCTCATTCTGGAGTTAGTAGTGTTCACTAGGATGAGTAGTAAGGGAGAGTAGTGTTCACTAGGGTGAGAACATCTCATTCTGGGGTGTGTAGTGTTCACTAGGGTGAGTACATCTCATTCTGGGGGGTGTAGTGTTCACTAGGGTGAGTACATCTCACTCTGGGGTGAGTAGCGTTCACTAGGACGGTGTTCTTACTAGGGCGATTAATTTCACTACAGCTCACTCTGGGGTGAGTTATGTTCACTAGGTGGGTACAGCACTCTGGGGTGAGTAGTGTTCACTAGGATGAGTAGTTAGGGAGAGAAGTAGGGAGAGTAGTTTTCTCTAGGGTGAGTACATCTCACTCTGGGGTGAGTAGTGTTCACTAGGTTGGTACATCACTCTGGTGTCAGTAGTGTTCACTAGGATGAGTAGTTAGGGAGAGTAGTTTTCACTAGGTCGAGTAGTTCACTAGGGTGGTGTAGTGTTCACTAGGGTGAGTACATCTCATTCTGGAGTGAGTAGTGTTCACTAGGATGACTAGTTAGGGAGAGTAGTGTTCACTAGAGTGAGAACATCTCATTCTAGGGTGTGTTGTGTTCACTAGGGTGAGAACATCTCATTCTGGGGGGGTGTAGTGTTCACTAGGGTGAGTACATCTCACTCTGGGGTGAGTAGTGTTCACTAGGACGGTGTTCTTACTAGGGCGATTAATTTCACTACAGCTCACTCTGGGGTGAATAATTTTCACTAGGTGGGTACAGCACTCTGGGGTGAGTAGTGTTCACTAGGATGAGTAGTTAGGGAGAGAAGTAGGGAGAGTAGTTTTCACTAGGGTGAGTACATCTCACTCTGGGGTGAGTAGTGTTCACTAGGATGAGTAGTTAGGGAGAGTAGTTTTCACTAGGGCGAGTAGTTCACTAGGGTGGTGTAGTGTTCACTAGGGTGATTACATCTCATTCTGGAGTGAGTAGTGTTCACTAGGATGAGTAGTTAGGAAGAGTAGTGTTCACTAGGGTGAGTACATCTCATTCTGGAGTGAGTAGTGTTCACTAGGAAGGTGTTCACTAGGGCGATTAATTTCACTCTGGGGTGAGTAATGTTCACTAGGTGGGTACATCTCTGGGGTGAATAGTGTTCACTAGGATGAATAGTTAGGGAGAGTAGTTTTCACTAGGGCGAGTAGTTCACTAGGGTGGTGTAGTGTTCACTATGGTGAGTACATCTCATTCTGGAGTTAGTAGTGTTCACTAGGATGAGTAGTTAGGGAGAGTAGTGTTCACTAGGGTGATAACATCTCATTCTGGGGTGTGTAGTGTTCACTAGGGTGAGTACATCTCATTCTGGGGGGTGTAGTGTTCACTAGGGTGAGTACATCTCACTCTGGGGTGAGTAGCGTTCACTAGGACGGTGTTCTTACTAGGGCGATTAATTTCACTACAGCTCACTCTGGGGTGAGTTATGTTCACTAGGTGGGTACAGCACTCTGGGGTGAGTAGTGTTCACTAGGATGAGTAGTTAGGGAGAGAAGTAGGGAGAGTAGTTTTCTCTAGGGTGAGTACATCTCACTCTGGGGTGAGTAGTGTTCACTAGGTTGGTACATCACTCTGGTGTCAGTAGTGTTCACTAGGATGAGTAGTTAGGGAGAGTAGTTTTCACTAGGTCGAGTAGTTCACTAGGGTGGTGTAGTGTTCACTAGGGTGAGTACATCTCATTCTGGAGTGAGTAGTGTTCACTAGGATGACTAGTTAGGGAGAGTAGTGTTCACTAGAGTGAGAACATCTCATTCTAGGGTGTGTTGTGTTCACTAGGGTGAGAACATCTCATTCTGGGGGGGTGTAGTGTTCACTAGGGTGAGTACATCTCACTCTGGGGTGAGTAGTGTTCACTAGGACGGTGTTCTTACTAGGGCGATTAATTTCACTACAGCTCACTCTGGGGTGAATAATTTTCACTAGGTGGGTACAGCACTCTGGGGTGAGTAGTGTTCACTAGGATGAGTAGTTAGGGAGAGAAGTTTTCACTAGGGCGAGTAGTTCACTAGGGTGGTGTAGTGTTCACTAGGGTGATTACATCTCATTCTGGAGTGAGTAGTGTTCACTAGGATGAGTAGTTAGGAAGAGTAGTGTTCACTAGGGTGAGTACATCTCATTCTGGAGTGAGTAGTGTTCACTAGGAAGGTGTTCACTAGGGCGATTAATTTCACTCTGGGGTGAGTAATGTTCACTAGGTGGGTACATCTGTTCACTAGGATGACTAGTTAGGGAGAGTAGTGTTCACTAGGGTGAGAACATCTCATTCTAGGGTGTGTAGTGTTCACTAGGGTGAGAACATCTCATTCAGGGGGGGTGTAGTGTTCACTTGGGTGAGTACATCTCACTCTGGGGTGAGTAGTGTTCACTAGGACGGTGTTCTTACTAGGGCGATTAATTTCACTACAGCTCACTCTGGGGTGAGTAATGTTCACTAGGTGGGTACAGCACTCTGGGGTGAGTAGTGTTCACTAGGATGAGTAGTTAGGGAGAGAAGTAGGGAGAGTAGTTTTCACTAGGGTGAGTACATCTCACTCTGGGGTGAGTAGTGTTCACTAGGATGAGTAGTTAGGGAGAGTAGTTTTCACTAGGGTGAGTAGTGTTCACTAGGGCGAGTACATCTCATTCTGGGCTGAGTAGTGTTCACTAGGACGGTGTTCACTAGGGCGATTAATTTCACTACAGCTCACTCTGGGGTGAGTAATGTTCACTAGGTGGGTACATCACTCTGGGGTGAGTAGTGTTCACTAGGATGAGTAGTTAGGGAGAGTAGTGTTCACTAGGTTGGTACATCACTCTGGGGTCAGTAGTGTTCACTAGGATGAGTAGTTAGGGAGAGTAGTTTTCACTAGGGCGAGTAGTTCACTAGGGTGAGTACATCTCATTCTGGAGTGAGTAGTGTTCACTAGGATGAGTAGTTAGGGAGAGTAGTGTTCACTAGGGTGAGAACATCTCATTTTGGGGGGTGAAGTGTTCACTAGGGTGAGTACATCTCACTCTGGGGTGAGTAGTGTTCACTAGGACGGTGTTCTTACTAGGGCGATTAATTTCACTACAGCTCACTCTGGGGTGAGTAATGTTCACTAGGTGGGTACAGCACTCTGGGGTGAGTAGTGTTCACTAGGATGAGTAGTTAGGGAGAGTAGTTTTCACTAGGGTGGTGTAGTGTTCACTAGGGCGAGTACATCTCATTTTGGAGTGAGTAGTGTTCACTAGGGCGATTAATTTCACTACAGCACACTCGGGGGTGAGTAATGTTCACTAGGTGGGTACATCACTCTGGGGTGAGTAGTGTTCACTAGGATGAGTAGTTAGGGAGAGTAATAGGGAGAGTAGTTTTCACTAGGGTGTTGTAGTGTTCGCTAGGGTGTTGTAGTGTTCACTAGGGTGATTATTGTTCACTAGGGGGTGAGCTGTATTGAAATTAATCTCCCTAGTGAACACTACTCACCCCAGAGTGAGATGTACTCACCCTAGTTGACACTACTCTCCCTAACTACTCATCCTAGTGAACACTCCTCACCCCAGAGTGAGATGTACTCACCCTAGTGAACACTACTCACCCTTGTGAAAACTACTTTCCCTAACTACTCATCCTAGTGAACACTACTCACCCCAGTGTGAGATGTACTCACCCTAGTGAACACTACTCTCCCTAACTACTCATCCTAGTGAACACTACTCACCCCAGAGTGAGATGTACTCATCCTAGTGAACACTACTCAGCTCACTCGTACTCGCCCTACTACTCGCGCCAACCCCAGAGATGTACTCACCCGATTGGAACTGCACATATACATGTAGTCGTGGGGTATGCTTTTAAAAACCTTCAGTGATAGTTTATCAATTTTGCCTAGTTTTGTACACTCATTGTGATGTCTTGGCAATCTCTGTAGTGTAAGGAAACACACTTTTCTTTCGAGAAAGGAGATCCAGGTTTAATTCTTGGCAGGGACCTGACACACCGAGTTGTACAATTGATTTTTTGTGTATACAGCATGAACTTAAAAATATGTACATTTGAATTATTCATACATAGACCTTTCAAACATTGTTTGTAGTTTTATCTTGGTTGGTACATCGCAACGTGACGAAGCAAATGTGGAAGTGACTTTGAACAGTATGCACTAGACCTTTCAAACTTTGCTTCTAGTTTTATCTTGGGTGGTACATCGCAACGTGACCTTCATCAACCAAGCAAAACTTTAATTCTTACATTCTCATGAACTATAATTATGCACTAGATGCTTTGCTTTAAACCTAGTTTATAGCTTAATCTTTGGACGCATGGATTTCATCTATGACACTGACCTACATTTTGGAGCTGATGATTTTTTGTTTTTTATCCAGTTTTTTTTCCAAACAAATGCACTTAAATGTCATCTCATCAAACTGTAAACTCCATTGTAAGCATCATTTATCTTTTATTTTTAAGTCCCGGCCCTGTTAGGCGAGACGTGAATCCTCATATTTCTTGTTAAGAATACATATAGCCAGAACTCATCTATAGAGTATTGTCGGTTTTAACGAAGTTGTTTTTCGGTTCGCCGTCCAGCTCCTCAAGTCTTTGCTTGATATAACGCACTCAACTATTCGATTTTTCAGAGAATAATAAATTATATAGCCAATATATACCACCAGAAAACAAGGCTAAAGCAATGTGGGGTTGGGACAGGGCGGGTATATTGTGGTCATTTTAAAGAAATTTGTGGTCGAAAGGCAACTCTGGGAGGGAGGGGATATCTGGCATTTTTATTGTGGCCTCATTTCAGTTTTTAGCTCTAATGGCCGAAGGCCAGCAGAGATTATGGGATGCCGAGTTGTCCGTGCGTCCGTCCATTGTTAACTTTTGTCTCGTTTTTATCCCAAAGGGCCTTCATTTTTCATCTGATCTTTACCAAACTTTACCAGATTGTTAACGTCAATGAAAGCTCGGACAAGTTCAAAAAACAGCCAAATCGGACCAGTAACAGCAGAGTTGTAGACCTTGATTTAGTAAAAAATGCTATATTTTGCCTCGTTGACGATAGGGCCTCCATTTTTCATCCTCTTTTTTTTTCTGGGGTGAGTAGTGTTCACTAGGATGTAACTTTACCAGATTGTTAACATCAATGATAGCTCGGACAAGTTCGCAAACCAGCCAGATCGGACCAGTAACAGCGGAGTTATGGCCCTTGATTTAGTTAAAAATGCTATATTTTGCCTCGTTTAGGACGATAGGGCCTTCATTTTTCTTCTGATCTTTACCAAACTTTTAACAGATTGTTAATGTCAATGAAAGCTCGGCCAAGTTCGAAAACCAGCCAGATCTGACGATTAACAGCGGAGTTATGGCCCTTGATTTAGTTAAAAATGCTCTATTTTGCCTCGTTAAACAATATGGCCTTTATTTTTCATCTGATCTTTACCAAATTTTACCAGAGTGTTACTGTCAATAAAAGCTTGGACAAGTTCGAAAACCAGCCAAATCGGACCAGTAACAGCGGAGTTATGGCCCTTGATTTTGTTAAATATGCTATATTTTGCCTTGTACAGGCGAAAGGCCTTTCATTTTTCATCTGTTCTTTTCCAGATTTTTTGACTTTTTTCTTCTTTTATTATTTTATATTTCTTTTCTTTAAATCTTTTTAATTTTTTATTTTTTTATTTTTTATTTTTTATTTTTTCTACCGGCCAAGTTCGAAAACCAGCCAGATCGGACTAGTAATGGCGGAGTTATGGCTCTTGATTTAGTTAACAAGAGGGCCAAGAGGGCAAGATGGCCCTATATCGATCATCTGAGTAATGGTCCATTATCGAACTTCTTCGAAACCTTATGGTCATATACAATCTGTGCAAGTTTGGTTAAGATCGTTGAAGAAATATGGCCTCTGTTGTACCTTTACCAACATTGATATAAAGGCACTGACAAAGTATGGTAAAGATCAAATACAAAATGAAGGTGCTAGAATGTAACCTCTGGGGCATGGCCAAATGTGATCCCAGGGCTACATGTGATATATGAGAGTTGTGTGCCTTGTGGTTTCAGAGAAGATTTTTTAAGTTTTTCCTTATACAAGTCTATGTAAAACATGTGATCCCTGGGGCAGTGCCAAATGTGATCCCAGGGTCACCATTTTGATAAACTTGGTAAAGGACTATAAGCTCATAGTAAATTCAGAATATTAAACCTCTGGCTCTTGCAGTTTCAGAGAAGATTTTTTTTAATTTTTTCCCTATAAGTCTATGTAAAACTGTGAACCCTGGGGCGGGGCCATATATGACCCCTGGGTCACCATTTGAACAAACTTGATAAAGGACCATAATCTTATAGTAAATGCAAAATATTAAACCTCTGGCTCTTGTAGTTTCAGAGAAGAAGGTTTTTTAAAAAAAAATCCTATATAAGTCTATGTAATTTTAAAACTGTGACCCACGAGGCCAAATTTGACACCAGGGTCACTATTTGAACAAACTGGTAGAGGATCATAAGCTTTTATTATATACCTATCAATATTATATATACTTACATTGTGTGTCTCCGTAATCTCTATATACTTACATTGTGTGTCTCCATACTCTCTATATAATTACATTATGTGTCTCCGTACTCTCTATATACTTACATAATGTGTCCCCGTACTCTCTGTATACTTACATTGTGTGTGACCATACTCTCTATATACTTATATTGTGTGTCTCCGTACTCACTATATACTTACATTGTTTGTCTCTATACTCTCTATATACTTACATTGTCTGTCTCCATACTCGCTATATACTTACATTGTATGTCTCCATTCTCTCTATATACTTACATAGTGTGTCTCCGTACTCGCTATATACATACATTGTGTGTCTCCATATCTCTGTATACATACATCGTGTATCCCCGTACACTCTATATTCTTATATTGTGTGTCTCCGTACACTCTATATACTTAAATTGTGTGTCCTCGTACTCTCTATATACTTATAGTATGAGTCTCCGCTCTCTCTATATACTTACATAGTGTCTCTCCGTATTCTCTATATACTTACATTGTGTGTCTCTATTCTCACTATATACTTACATAGTGTGTCTCCGTACTCTCTTTATACTTATATTGTTTGTCTCCGTACTCTCTATATATTTACATAGTGTGTCCCCTTACTCTCTATATCCTTACATTGTGTGTCTCCGTACTCTCTATATTCTTACATAGTGTGTCCCGTACTCTCTATATACGTACATAGTGCGTCTCCGTACTCTCTTTATACGTACATAGTGTGTCTCCGTACTCTATATATACTTATATTGTGTGTTTCCATACTCTCTATATACTGACAATGTGCGTCTCAATACTCTCTATACACTTACATAGTGTGTCTCGTACTGTCTATATACGTACATTGTGTGTCCCCGTACTTTCTATATACCTAAATTGTGTGTCTCTGTATTCTCTATATACATACATTGTGTGTCTCCGTACTCTCTATATACTTACATAGTTTGTCCCCGTACTCTCTATATACTTACAATGTGTGTCACCGTACTCTCTGTATACTTACATTGTGTGTCCCCGTATTCTCTATATCCTTACATTGTGTGTCTACGTACTCTCTATATCTTTACATAGTGCGTCTCCGTACTCTTTATATACTTACATTGTGTGTCTCCGTACTCTCTATATACCAACATTGTGTGTCTTCGTACTCTCTATATCTTTATATAGTGTGTCTCCGTACTTTCTATATACTTACATAGTGTGTCTCCGTACTCTCTATATACTTACATTGTGTTTCCCCGAACTCTCTATATACCTACATTGTGTGTCTCCGTACTCTCTATATACATACATTGTGTGTCTCCATACTCTCTGTATACTTACATTGTGCGTCTCCATACTCTCTATATACATACATAATGTGTCCCCGTACTCTCTGTATACTTACATTGTGTGTCCCCGTACTCTCTATATATTTACATTGTGTGTCTCCGTACTCTCTATATACTAACAGTGTGTGTCTCCGTACTCTCTATATACTTAAATTGTGTGTCTCCGTACTCTCTATATACTTATATAATGTGTACCCATACTTTATATATACTTATATTGCGTGTCTCCGTACTCTCTATTTACCTACATCGTGTGTCTCCGTACTCTCTATATACTTACATTATGTGTCTCCGTACTCTCTATATACTTACATTGTGTGTCCCCGTACTCTCTATATACTTCCATTGTATGTCTCCGGACTCTCTATGTACTTACATAGTGTGTCTCCATACTCTCTATATACTTACATTGTATGACTCCATACTCTCTATATACTAACATAGTGTGTCCCATGTACTGTCTATATACGTACATAGTGTGTCTCCGTACTGTCTATATACTAACATTGTGTGTCCCCGTACTCTCTATATACTTACATTGTGTGTCTCCATACTCTCTCTATACCTACATTGTGTGTTTCCGTACTCGCTATATACTTACATTTTGTGTCTCCATACTATCTGTATACTTACATTATGTGCCTCCATACTCTCTATATACTTACATAGAGTCCTTTTACTCTCTATATACTTATATAGTGTGACTTAGTACTCTCTATATACTTACATTGTGTTTCTCCGTACTCTCTCTATACCTACATTGTATGTTTCCGTACTCTCTATATACTTACATAGTATCCTTTTACTCTCTATATACTTATATAGTGTGACTTCGTACTCTCTATATACTTACAGTGTGTTTCTCCGTACATTCTCTAAACCTACATTGTGTGTTTCCGTACTCTCTATATACTTACATTGCGTGTCTCCATACTATATATATACTTACATTGGGTGTCTCCATACTAAATATGTACTTACATTGTGTGTCTCCATACTATCTATATACTTACATTGTGTGTCTTCATACTCTCTATATACTCACATAGTGTCCCTTTACTCTCTATATACTTACATAGTGTCATTTTACTCTCTATATACTTACATTGTGTTTCTCCGTACTCTGTCTATACCTACATTGTTTGTTTCCGTACTCTCTATATACTTACATTGCGTGTCTCCATACTATCTATATACTTACATTGTGTGTCTCCATACTCTCTGTATACTTACATAGTGTTGTTTTACTCTAAATATACTTATATAGTGTGTCTCCGTACTCTCTATATATTTACAGTTTGTGTCCCCGTACTCTTTATATACTTACATTGTGTGTTTCCGTACGCTTTATATACTTACATTGTTTGTCTCCGTACTCTCTATATACTTGCATTGGGTGTCCTCGTACTTTCTATATACTTACATTGTGTGTCTCCGTACTCTCTATATACTTACATAGTGTGTCTCCGTACTCACTATATACTTACATTGTGTGTCTCCGTACTCTCTATATACTTGCACTGTGTGTCTCCGTACTCACTATATACTTACACTGTGTGTCTCCATACTCTCTATATACTTACATAATGTGTCCCCGTACTATCTATTTACTTACATAGTGTGTCTCCGTACTCTCTATATACTTCCATTGTGTGACCCGTACTCTCTATATACTTACAATGTGTGTCCCCGTACTTTCTATATACTCACATAGTGTGTCCCCGTACTCTCTATATCCGAACATTGTGTGTCTCTGTACTCTCTATATTTTTACATAGTGTTTCTCCGTATTTTCTGTATCCTTACATTCCCCTGTGAAAATATTCATGAACTTTTCATGAATATTCATGAAATGCAAATTTTGCTTTTCATGAACTTGATTGTTCAAGAACCAAAGTTCATGAACTTTTGTGAAGTTCATGAACTTTCTAAATAAAAGTTCAAGAATGTTTGATGAATTCCTGAATATTCATGAAAAGTTCATGAATTTGCATTTCATGAATATTCATGAAAAGTTCATGAATATTCATGAAAAGTTCATGAATATTCATGAAAAGTTCATGAATTTCTGGCATATTTACAATAGTCTACTTTACTAATAATTCATGAACCTTCAGCTGAAAGTTAATGAATTATCTGATTTTTTTTTCATCAAAACTTGGATCATAACAAACATTTAATACCCCTTATAACATAAACATGTGCTCAAGGTTGACACAAAATTCAGCAATGTTTGACTACCAGTTTTTGAAACAAAGAACCATAACTCCATGTAACTGTTAACTAAAGCTATAATTGATCTCCAACAAAACATTATTACCATAAACGATAAAGTTTACAAGGGTGCACTAAATGTTGTTTTTTTTAAATTGCATACACAATTTCAAGTTCACAAGTATAAAGAATGCTATCTCATTAAATCATAATTTGATTATAATAGTGGGATTCGATAACATTTAGGACAATTTAAATTGGAGGACAGACAGCAGACAACGCCCTATCGTATAAGCTCATGCAATAATCTCTGGCCTGTGGCCATTAGAGCTATATATAGCTAATTAAATATAACTTTTTTGAGTGAGGTATACATTTAAATTTATTAAATTCTGACACGCGGTAAAAACAGCAGGCCGTATAGCGTCTCCACACAATCTTCCTTGGTGATCCGTTTGGTATAGGGCCAGGTTTTTTTCTTTGATCTATCACTGCAATAGCTCGTCCCGCCCCATCTGCACGTATGCCGTTTTTGGCCTCTCCAAGAAACTGAAATCTGAAAATTTTTCATAAAACATTGACATCATGTGTTTCTTAAGTATGATCTGCTGCCTTAAATATAGCTTTAATTTTTTTTTAAGAAAACCTTTAAAAAGTTTTGTTTTTTTCGAGATTAAGAGCTAAACCCTTTTGTGTGTAACTGGTGCAAGTGTCTACAGTGAGACGATGCCATAGGGCAAGTGTTCAGGGCCATTTTACCATCATATTTTGTATGTGCTTTCAACTTAACACTTTTGAAGCTGCAGTGTTTTTGTTTGAACTATAAATACATAATATTGGGTAAGTACATGTTTGTACATGTTTCAGTACATTGATTCTTCTGACAGCAAGCATTTATAAGTTACTTTTTTTTTTTTTTAACCATTACCAATTGTTTTAAATGAAAACAATTATTATACCTTCATACTTTGGTCAGGTAGAAGGTACAAAGACCCGAGAAGTATTCTGGTCCATGGCTTTAACTTTCTGCGTCTTCATTTTTGCAGCATTCCTGTTTAACTTTTCCAGCCTGTCGAAATATAAATGCAACCAAAATATATATATCAATATAAAATGTAAACATTAACTTTTAGGAAGACCGAGTTGAACTAACTTTTAAAAAGGCCGAGTTGAATGCGTGGTTCAGTGGTAGAGCGCCAAACTTCAGACTGAAAGGTCTTGGGTTCGATCCTCGCCATGGCCATGTTATTTATCCTAGAGCAATATAATTAATCCACATTGCTTATTCCTGGTTCTACCCAGGAAACCTGCACATAATCTTCGAAAGGGGGTGTTGCAGTATCAATAGATAGATAGAACGTCATCAGTAAAATGGCATGCATACTTTGAAACTGTTATCAAATCATTTTCTTTAAAATCCTGATTAATATATGATTATATGAAACTTCTTTGTTTTACAAGACATCTCATTCAGAATCTTGTTTTGACTGCAAACGGGCAACCGGAAGTCGGTGTGAAACGACCGGAATCCGGTCAGCATTTCAAAACTCAACTCGCAGTTCCAAAATCCATTAGATTTTATGCTTGTAAACCAAAAATCCATTAGATTTTATGCTTGTAAACCAAAAAGTTTAGACAAATGGTTTCGAGCTGTTTTTCATTGCTAGGTAAATGTCTGCAAATTTACTATCGCAGTACATTCGCGAAAACTGATGACGTTATTTTCAGCATACGATTCCTCCATCTTAAAAAGGAATTGACGCGTTCGTGTTTCGTGGAAGAATATATATCTACTTATTAACTTGTTTATATGCATGACATATGATTAGTGTACGCTCCAAATTACTTACGGATGGTTTTTTTTCTGCTGCGGTCATGCATGTGCAGCGTTCCTCTTCTGACGTCACGTAATTTTCACACGTCATTATAACTGTTATAATTCCGTTCACGCGGGTGGCGTTCTATTGAATAAAACTCGCTGTTTCTAGGTATATTGACCTGAATCACCGACAATAACATGTGTTTTCCACACCAAACAATATCATTAAATCATTTTAATTTCTCGCTCAATATCAGTTTAAAAGGGACACACGGAAATCTGCCGCCCTGGAATGTTTTGCGAGAAAATGCGAATTTTTTGAATACACTCAAAGCACTCATTTATTAATGCCATTAGATGAGATATTCAGTGTATTTCATTGATAAAGTAGGAAATTAAACGTATATGGATGTGCATCTTCCCCAAAAGCGTTACAAAATTAGCGATATGTTTCTTTTTATCAAACAATCGTAAATCATAACAATAGCGGCCCTGGATTGTTTTGCGAGAAAATGCGAATTTTTTTAATTCACTCGAAGAACTCGTTTATAAATGCGACTGGATGAGGTATTCAGTGGATTTTATTGGTACATAATGAAATTAAACTTATATGGATGTGCATCTTTCCCAAAAAAGCGTTACAAAACTTAGCGACATGCTTCATTTTTCATATGTCACCGGTTTTCGCGATTCCAGAAAAGGAAAAGGTATTTAGTTCTGAATGTTTAATTGATATACAGGCCTTACACTCCTGCATACATGTTAAAAAATACAGTAAGTGGACTTAAATGTTGGGCAAAAAGCAATTACCTTTTGAAAATATGCTTGCTCTGAGGCTGAGAAAGTGGATTTTAAAAATATTTCCCAAAAACTTTGTTGAAACAGTCGCACTGAGAGTGCCTTCTAATTAAAATAAGGCATAATTCATTTTACAACTAAAACCATCTCAGAGCAGATGGTGGGATGGTGTATCTTAGAATTATATGAAAAAAGGAAGGGTGGGGAATAAACTCCTGCTGACCACCCTTCGAAATCCAAAAGCGCGCTGTCTGTGTGACAGCGTCTGAAAAAAGTCCTGGGAAAACCCCTGGCTGAGCTGTTAGTTGAGGAGGGCTGGATGATTTAAAACTATGGTCCCCAGCTCAACCATGGTCATTAAGATTATCGTTGTAACCATGGTTGTCCAAAAACCATGGTTTAACCATGCTTTTAAACCATGGTTTTAAAAGACAACCATGGTCAGAATCTTAACCATAGTCATCAATATTTACCATGGTCTGAGAGCATGGTTGAACTGTCATGGTTATAACATTGACCATGGTCAAAAGCACTGCTAACCATGCTTCAACCTTGGTTCAACCATGGTTGACCATGCTTAACCATGCTAAGCATGGTCAACCATGGCCATCAGTTCGCAGGGGTATTTGTCATGGATTTCACGATAATTAAAAAAAAATATGTAATAATTCATACTCAAATACGATAAACTTGATCAACAATGCAGCTTAAAATACCGGTATATGTTAATAAGTATGATAGTTTATTGATTAAGTTGAAGAAAATAAAAGCATTGTAGGCCTTTAACCCTTTCCCTGACGGATTACTTTTGAAAACGTGAAAAAAGTGCTTGTAGAGAGCAATTTATCGTTTTGTCACAAGGTTTTCTACCAGTCACAGTAAATTTTACTATTATTTGTTCCTTAGTTTGAACACTTATTATCTTCAGATGATTTCAATTTGTGTCTGCTTCAGACCTACCAAAAGTATTCTGTATGAGAAAAAGGGTTCAAATGGTAGTTCATGAACTGAATTTATTCAGGGTTTAATTTATTTATCTAATGAGTCAGATAATTATTCATCAAAACAGAAGTTCAAGAACTTAAAATTTTGTTCATGAACTGTTCAAGAACTTTTTGTGAGACAATCAGAAGTTCAAGAACTTAAAATTTTGTTCATGAACTGTTCAAGAACTTGTTGTGAGGCAACGAATAATTCATGAACAGGAATTCATTGACATAGAAGTTCATGAACCTGTACCTGGGTTCATGAAAAGTTCTAGAACCTGAAACAAAGTTCATGAACTTTAGATATACCAAAATTTAGTTTCATGAACTTATTACAAGGTACATCAAATGTTCATGAACTTTACAAAAGTTCATGAAAAGTTAATGAACTTCATGAACTGTTTCGCAGGGGTTGTGTGTCTGCGTACTCTCTATATACTTACATAATGTGTCCCCGTACTCTCTGTATACTTACATATTGTGTCCCCGTACTCTCTCTATACTTACAGTGTGTGTCCCCGTACTCTATATATACTTACATTGTGTGTCTCTGTACTCTCTATATACTTACATATTGTGTCCCCGTACTCTCTATATACCTACATTGTGTGTCCCCGTACTTTATATATGCTTACATTGTGTGTCTCCGTAATCTCTATATACTTACATTGTGTGTCTCCATACTCTCTATATAATTACATTATGTGTCTCCGTGCTCTCTATATACTTACATAATGTGTCCCCGTACTCTCTGTATACTTACATTGTGTGTGACTATACTCTCTTTATACTTATATTGTGTGTCTCCGTACTCACTATATACTTACATTGTTTGTCTCTATACTCTCTATATACTTACATTGTCTGTCTCCATACTCGCTATATACTAACATTGTATGTCTCCATTCTCTCTATATACTTACATAGTGTGTCTCCGTACTCGCTATATACATACATTGCGTGTCTTCATATATCTGTATACATACATCGTGTATCCCCGTACACTCTATATACTTATATTGTGTGTCTCCGTACTCTCTATATACTTAAATTGTGTGTCCTCGTACTCTGTATATACTTATAGTATGAGTCTCCGTTCTCTCTATATACTTACATAGTTTATCTCCGTATTCTCTATATACTTACATTGTGTGTCTCTATTCTCACTATATACTTGCATAGTGTGTCTCCGTACTCTCTATATACTTATATTGTTTGTCTCCGTACTCTCTATATATTTACATAGTGTGTCCCCTTACTCTCTATATCCTTACATTGTGTGTCTCCGTACTCTCTATATACTTACATTGTGCGCCTCCTTTCTCTCTATATACTTACTTTGTGTGTCTCCGTACTCTTTATATACTTACATTGCGTGCCTCCATACTCTCTATATGCTTACATAATGTGTCCCCGTAATCTCTTTATCCTTATATTGTGTGTCCCCGTACTCTCTATATCCTTACATAGTATGTGCCCATACCATCTATATCCTTAAATAGTATGTTTTCGTACTCTTTATATACTTACATAGTATGTCCTAATACCCTTTATATCCCTATACAGTATGTCTCCGTACTCTCTATATACTTATCCAGTATGTCCCGATACTTACATAGTTTGTCTCCTTACTGTCTATGTCCTTAAATAATATGTCCCCTTACTCTATATATACTTACATAGTATGTCCCCGTATTCTCTGTATCCTTATACTTATATAGTATGTCCCCGTACTCCTTATATCCTTACATAGTATGTCCCCGTACTCTCTGTATACTTACATATTGTGTCCCCGTACTCTCTATATACTTACAGTGTGTGTCCCCGTACTCTATATATACTTATATTGTGTGTCTCCGTACTCTCTATATACTTAAATTGTGTGTCCTCGTACTCTCTATATACTTATAGTATGAGTCTCCGTTCTCTCTATATACTTACATAGTGTATCTCCGTATTCTCTATATACTTACATTGTGTGTCTCTTTTCTCACTATATACTTACATTGTGTGTCTCCGTACTCTCTATATACTTATATTGTTTGTCTCCGTACTCTCTATATATTTACATAGTGTGTCTCCTTACTCTCTATATCCTTACATTGTGTGTCTCCGTACTCTCTATATACTTACATTGTGCGTCTCCGTTCTCTCTATATACTTACTTTGTGTGTCTCCGTACTCTTTATATACTTACATTGCGTGCCTCCATACTCTCTATATACTTACATAATGTGTCCCCGTAATCTCTTTATCCTTATATTGTGTGTCCCCGTACTCTCTATATCCTTACATAGTATGTCCCCATACCATCTATATCCTTAAATAGTATGTTTTCGTACTCTTTATATACTTACATAGTATATCCTAATACCCTTTATATCCTTATACAGTATGTCTCCGTACTCTCTATATACTTATACAGTATGTCCCGATACTTACATAGTTTGTCTCCTTACTGTCTATATCCTTGAATAATATGTCCCCTTACTCTATATATACTTACATAGTATGTCCCCGTATTCTCTGTATCCTTATACTTATATAGTATGTCCCCGTACTCCTTATATGCTTACATAGTATGTCCCCGTACTCTCTATATACTTACATAATATGCCGTAATACCCTATATATCCCTATACAGTATGTCCCCGTATTCTCTGTATACTTACATAGTGTGTCTCCGTACTCTCTATATACTTACATTGTGTGTCACCGTACTCGCTATATACTTAAATTGTGTGTATCCGTACTCTCTATATCTTTACATTGTGTGTCAGCGTACTCTCTATATACAAACATTGTGTGTCTCCGTACTCTCTATATACTTACATTGTGTTCCTCCATACTATCTATAATTGTACATTGTTTGTCTCCATATCTGTATACATACATAGTGTCCCCGTACTCTCTATATACTCATATAGTGTGTCTCCGTACTCTCTATATACTTACATTTTTTGTCCCCGTACTCTCTATATCCTTATACAATATGTCCCCGTACTCTCTATATATTTATACAGTATGTCCCTGTATTGTCTATATACTTACATATTGTGTCCCCGTACTCTCTATATACTTACATTGTGTGTCCCCGTACTCTATATATACTTACATTGTGTGTCTCCGTAATCTCTATATACGTACATTGTGTGTCTCCTTACTCTCTAGATACTTGCATAGTGTGCCCCATACTCTCTATATACTTACATAGTGTGTCTCCGTACTCTCTATATACTTACATTGTGCGTCTCCGTTCTCTCTATATACTTACTTTGTGTGTCTCCGTACTCTTTATATACTTACATTGCGTGCCTCCATATTCTCTATATACTTACATAATGTGTCCCCGTAATCTATTTATCCTTATATTGTGTGTCCCCGTACTCTCTATATCCTTACATAGTATGTCCCCATACCATCTATATCCTTAAATAGTATGTTTTCGTACTCTTTATATACTTACATAGTATATCCTAATACCCTTTATATCCTTATACAGTATGTCTCCGTACTCTCTATATACTTATACAGTATGTCCCGATACTTACATAGTTTGTCTCCTTACTGTCTATTTCCTTAAATAATATGTCCCCTTACTCTATATATACTTACATAGTATGTCCCCGTATTCTCTGTATCCTTATACTTATATAGTATGTCCCCGTACTCCTTATATGCTTACATAGTATGTCCCCGTACTCTCTATATACTTACATAATATACCCTAATACCCTATATATCCCTATACAGTATGTCCCCGTATTCTCTGTATACTTACATAGTGTGTCTCCGTACTCGCTATATACTTAAATTGTGTGTATCCGTACTCTCTATATCTTTACATTGTGTGTCAGCGTACTCTCTATATACATACATTGTGTGTCTCCGTACTCTCTATATACTTACATTGTGTTCCTCCATACTATCTATAATTGTACATTGTTTGTCTCCATATCTCTGTATACATACATAGTGTCCCCGTACTCTCTATATACTCATATAGTGTGTCTCCGTACTCTCTATATACTTACATTTTTTGTCCCCGTACTCTCTATATCCTTATACAATATGTCCCCGTACTCTCTATATATTTATACAGTATGTCCCCGTATTCTCTATATACTTACATATTGTGTCCCCGTACTGTCTATATACTTACATTGTGTGTCCCCGTACTCTATATATACTTACATTGTGTGTCTCAGTAATCTCTATATACGTACATTGTGTGTCTCGATACTCTCTGTATACTTCCATTATATGTCTCCATACTGTCTATATACTTACATAGTGTGTCTAAATACTCACTATATACTTACATTGTGTGTCTCCGTACTCTCTATATACTTACATAGTATGTACCCATACTCTCTATAAACTTAAATTGTGTGTCTCTTTACTCTCTATATAATTTCATTGTGTGTCTCCTTACTCTCTAGATACTTGCATAGTGTGTCCCCATACTCTCTATATACTTACATAGTGTGTCTCCGTACTCTCTATATACTTACAGTGTATGTCCACTTACTTTCTATATACTTACAAAATGTGTCCCCGTACTCCCTATATACTTAGATAGTGTGTCGCCGTACTCTTTATATACTTACATAGTGTGTCCCCTTACTCTCTTTATCCCTAAATTGTGTGTCTCCGTACTCTCTATATTCTTACATAGTGTGTCTCCATACTCTCTTTATACTAACATAGTGTGTCTCCGTACTCTCTATATTCTTACATAGTATGTCCCCGTATTCTATGTATCCTTACATAGTGTGGTGAAATTGTATTTGTATCACGATTACTTCCCTTGTTTTAAATGACTCCATTTACTCAAATAGCAACAAACTACTTACAAAGAAAAAAACTTACCGTTTATCAACACAGATCAGTTGTAGGTATGTTTGGTTGTTGAATACGATTCTAAATTGATTTAAATACATTTTTATGATCATGACACTAAATTAGTTGTATAGACAGCTAGAATATATAAGTGATTTATATGAAATTGATGTGCGTTAATTTCCGTTGAACATCGCCAAAGATCGGTGAGCTGCTAGAGCTCGCTCTGAGTCGTCTGGTATAAAAAGGGAAAGCGCTTCAGTTTTGGTGCGTGCACGTCGCAGAGTGGGCACTGTCAGCAATCATGTAGGGTGACATACTGGGTCGCCCTTGCCAGCAAATCCTACAAAGTTGTACGAGATAGGATTGCGGATCTGTTCTTACTTGTAGTATAAGTCACTAGCTTATATGACGCAGTACTAACGGAATGAATGCTGATTGACCGAGAGTGAAGAACCCCTTCGTCCCGCCAGCGTGGAACGCCGCCAGGAACAACTATATCTGTGAGGGAAGCCTGGCGCCGTACACGGAGCACCGTACTCACTATATACCTACATTAATATTGTGTGTATCCGTACTCTCTATATACTTACATTGTATTCCTCCATACTATCTATATACTTACATTGTGTGTCTCCATATCTCTGTATACATACATAGTGTCCCCGTACTCTCTATATACTTATATAGTGTGTCTCCGTACTCTCTATATATTTACATTTTGTGTCCCCGTACTCTCTTTATCCTTATACAGTATGCCCCCGTACTCTCTATATATTTATACAGTACGCCCCCGTATTCTCTGTATACTTACATATTGTGTCCCCGTACTCTCTATATACTTACATTGTGTGTCCCCGTACTCTATATATACTTACATTGTGTGTCTCCGTAATCTCTATATACTTACATTGTGTGTCTCCATACTCTCTATATACTTACATTGTATGTCTCTATACTGTCTATATACTCACATAGTGTGTCTAAATACTCACTATATACTTACATTTTGTTTCTCCGTACTCTCTATATACTTACATAGTATGTACCCATACTCTCTATATACTTACATTGTGTGTCACCGTACTCGCTATATACTTAAATTGTGTGTATCCGTACTCTCTATATCTTTACATTTGTGTCAGCGTACTCTCTATATACATACATTGTGTGTCTCCGTACTCTCTATATACTTACATTGTGTTTCTCCATACTATCTATATACTTACATTGTGTGTCTCCATATCTCTGTTTACTTATATAATGTCTCCGTACTCTCTATATACTTATATAGTGTGTCTCTGTACTCTCTATATACTAACATTGTGTGTCCCCGTACTCTCTATATCCTTATACAGTATGTCCCCGTACTCTCTATATACGTACATAGTGTGTCTCCATACTCTCTATATACTTATATAGTATGTCCCCGTACTCCTTATATCCTTACATAGTATGTCCTTGTACTCTCTATATCATTACATAGTATGTCCCTGTATTCTCTATATCCTTACATAGTATGTCTCCATATTATCTATAGCCTTTAATAGTATGTCCCCGTAATCTCTATATACTTATATTGTGTGTATCCGTACTCTCTATATCTTTACATTGTGTGTCTCCATACTCTCTATATACTTACATTGTATGTCTCCATACTGTCTATATACTTACATAGTGTGTCTAAATACTCACTATATACTTACATTGTGTTTCTCCGTACTCTCTATATACTTACATAGTATGTATCCATACTCTCTATATACTTACATAGTGTGTCTAAATACTCACTATATACTTACATTGTGTGTCTCCGTACTCTCTATATACTTACATTGTGTGTCTAAATACTCACTATATACTTACATTATGTTCCTCCATACTATCTATATACTTACATTGTGTGTCTCCATATCTCTGTTTACATACATAGTGTCCCCGTACTCTCTATATACTTATATAGTGTGTCTCCGTACACTCTATATACTTACATTTTGTGTCCCCGTACTCTCTATATCCTTATACAGTATGTCCCCGTACTCTCTATATACTTATACAGTATGTCCCGTATTCTCTATATACTTACATATTGTGTCCCCGTACTCTCTATATACGTACATTGTGTGTCCCCGTACTCTATATATACTTACATAGTGTGTCTCCGTAATCTCTATATACTTACATTGTGTGTCTCAATACTCTCTATATTCTTACATTGTATGTCTCCATATTGTCTTTATACTTACATAGTGTTTCTAAATACTCACTATATACTTACATTGTGTGTCTCCGTACTCTCTATATACTTACATAGTTTGTACCCATTCTCTCTATATACTTACATAGTGTGTCTAAATACTCACTTTATACTTACATTGTGTGTCTCCGTACTCTCCATATACTTACATTGTGTGTCTCCATACTCTCTATATAGTTACATAGTGTGTCCCCGTACTCTCTATTAACGTACATAGTGTGTCTCCGTACTCTCTATATACTTACATTGTGTGTCCCCGTACTCTCTGTATACTTACATTGTGTGTTTCCATACTCTCTTCTCTATATACTTACATTGTGTGTCTCCGTACTCTCTATATAGTTACATCGTGTGTCTCCGGACTCTCTATATACGTACATTGTTTGTCTCCATACTCTCTAAATACGTACATTGTGTGTCCCCGTACTCTCTATATACTTAAATTGTGTGTCTCTGTACTCTCTATATACTTACATTGTGTGTCTCCCTACTCTCTATATACTTACATTCTGTGTCTCCGTACTCTCTATATACTTACATTGTGGGTCTCTTTACTCTCTGTATACTTACATAACGTGTCTCCGTACTCTCTATATAATTACGTTGTGTGTCTCCGTACTCCCTATATACTTACATAGTATGTCCCCATACTCTCTATATACTTACATAGTGTGTCTAAATACGCACTATATACTTACATTGTGTGTCTCCGTACTCTCTATATACTTACATTGTGTGTCTCCATATTCTGTATATACTTACATTGTATGTCTCCATACTCTCTATATACTTACAGAGTGTGTCCCCGTACTGTCTATATACGTACATAGTGTGTCTCCGTACTCTCTATATACGTACATAGTGTGTCTCCGTATTCTCTATATACTTATATTGTGTGTCTCCATACTCTCTATATACTGACAATGTGCGTCTCCATACTCTCTTAACACTTACACAGTGTGTCTCGTACTCTCTATATACGTACATTGTGTGTCCCCGTACTTTCTATATACCTAAATTGTGTGTCTCGGTACTCTATATATACTTACATTGTGTGTCTCCGTACTCTCTATATACTTACATAGTTTGTCCCCGTACTCTCTATATACTTACATTGTGTGTTTCCGTACTGTCTATATACTTACATTGTGTGTCCCCGTATTCTCTATATCCTTACATTGTGTGTCTCCGTACTCTCTATATCTCTACATAGTGTGTCTCCGTACTCTCTATATACTTACATTGTGTGTCTCCGTACTCTCTATATACCTACATTGTGTGTTTCCGTACTCTCTATATCTTTATGTAGTGTATCTCCATACTCTCTATATACTTACATAGTGTGTCTGCATACTCTCTATATCCTTACATAGTGTGTGTCGATACTCTCTATATTCTTACATTATTTGTCCCCGTACTCTCTATATATTTACATTGTGTGTCTCCTTACTCTAATACATGCATAGTGTGTCCCCGTACTCTCTATATACTTACATAGTGTGTCTCCGTACTCTCTATATACTTACAGTGTATGTCCCCGTACTTTCTATATACTTACATAATGTGTCCCCGTACTCTCTTTATACTTAGATAGTGTGTCGCCGTACTCTTTATATACTTGCATAGTGTGTCCCCGTACTGTCTATATCCTTAAATTGTGTGTCTCCGTACTCTCTATATCCTTACATAGTGTGTCTCCATACTCTCTATATACTAACGTAGTGTGTCTCCGTACTGTCTATATCCTTAAATTGTGTGTCTCCGTACTCTCTATGTACTTACATTGTGTGTCTCCATACCCTCTATATACTAACGTAGTGTATCTCCGTACTCTCTATATTCTTACATAGTATGTCCCCGTATTCTATGTATCCTTACATAGTGTGGTGAAATATTGTATTTGTAATACGATTACTCCCCTTGTTTTAAATGACTCCATTTACTCAAATAGCAACAAACTACTTACAAAGAAAAACACTTACCGTTTATCAACACAGATCAGTTGTAGGTATGTTTGGTTGTTTAATACGATTCTAAATTGCTTTAAATACATTTTTATGATCATGACACTAAATTAGTTGTATAGACAGTTAGAATATATAAGTGATTTATATGAAATTGATGTTCGTTAATTTCCGTTGAACATCGCCAAAGATCGGTGAGCTGCTAGAGGTAGCTCTTAGTCGTCTGGTGTAAAAAGGGAAAGCGCTTCAGTTTTGGTGCGTGCACGTCGCAGAGTGGGCACTGTCAGCAATCATGTAGGGTGACATACTGGGTCGCCCTTGCCAGCAAATCCTACAAAGTTGTACGAGATAGGATTGCGGATCTGTTCTTACTTGTAGTATAAGTCACTGGCTTATGTGACGCTGTACTAACGGAATGATTGCTGATTGACCGAGAGTGAAGAACCCCTTCGTCCCGCCAGCGTGGAACGACGCCAGGAACAACTATATCTGTGAGGGAAGCCTGGCGCCGTACACGGAGCACCGTACTCACTATATACCTACATTAATATTGTGTGTCTCCGTACTGTCTATATACTTACATTGTGTTCCTCCATACTATCTATATACTTACATTGTGTGTCTCCATATCTCTGTTTACATACATAGTGTCCCCGTACTCTCTATATACTTATATAGTGTGTCTCCGTACTCTCTATATACTTACATTTTGTGTCCCCGTACTCTCTATATCCTTATACAGTATGTCCCCGTACTCTCTATATACTTATACAGTATGTGCCCGTATTCTCTATATACTTACATATTGTGTCCCCGTACTCTCTATATACTTACATTGTGTGTCCCCGTACTCTATATATACTTACATTGTGTGTCTCCGTAATCTCTATATACTTACATTGTGTTTCTCAATACTCTCTATATTCTTACATTGTCTGTCTCCATATTGTCTATATACTTACATAGTGTTTCTAAATACTCACTATATACTTACATTGTGTTTCTCCGTACTCTCTATATACTTACATAGTATGTACCCATACTCTCTATATACTTACATAGTGTGTCTAAATACTCAGTATATACTTACATTGTGTGTCTCCGTACTCTCTATATACTTACATTGTGTGTCTCCATACTCTCTATATACTTAAATAGTGTGTCCCCGTACTCTCTATTAACGTACATAGTGTGTCTCCGTATTCTCTATATACTTAAAGTGTGTGTCCCCGTACTCTCTTTATACTTACATTGTGTGTTTCCATACTCTCTTCTCTATATACTTACATCGTGTGTCTCCGGACTCTCTATATACTTACATTGTGGGTCTCTTTACTCTCTGTATACTTACATATAGTGTCTCCGTACTCTCTATATAATTACGTTGTGTGTCTCCGTACTCCCTATATACTTACATAGTATGTCCCCATACTCTCTATATACTTACATAGTGTGTCTAAATACGCACTATATACTTACATTGTGTGTCTCCGTACTCTCTATATACTTACATTGTGTGTCTCCATATTCTGTATATACTTACATTATATGTCTCCATACTCTCTATATACTTACATAGTGTGTCCCCGTACTGTCTATATACGTACATAGTGTGTCTCCGTACTCTCTATATACGTACATAGTGTGTCTCCGTACTCTCTATATACTTATATTGTGTGTCTCCATACTCTCTATATACTGACAATGTGCGTCTCCATACTCTCTAAACACTTACACAGTGTGTCTCGTACTCTCTATATACGTACATTGTGTGTCCCCGTACTTTCTATATACCTAAATTGTGTGTCTCGGTACTCTCTATATACTTACATTGTGTGTCTCCGTACTCTCTATATACTTACATAGTTTGTCCCCGTACTCTCTATATACTTACATTGTGTGTCCCCGTACAGTCTGTATACTTACATTGTGTGTCCCCGTATTCTCTATATCCTTACATTGTGTTTCCGTACTCTCTATATCTCTACATAGTGTGTCTCCGTACTCTCTATATACTTACATTGTGTTTCTCCGTACTCTCTATATACCTACATTGTGTGTCACCGTACTCTATATAATTACGTTGTGTGTCTCCGTACTCCCTATATACTTACATAGTATGTCCCCATACTCTCTATATACTTACATAGTGTGTCTAAATACGCACTATATACTTACATTGTGTGTCTCCGTAATCTCTATATACTTACATTGTGTGTCTCCATACTCTCTATATACTTACATAGTGTGTCTAAATACTCACTATATACTTACATTGTGTGTCTCCGTACTCTCTATATACTTACATTGTGCGTCTCCGTATTCTCTATATTCTAACATTGTGTGTCTCCATACTCTCTATATACTTACATAGTGTGTCCCCGTACTCTCTAATAAGGTACGTAGTGTGTCTCCGTACTCTCTATATACTTACATTGTGTGTCCCCGTACTCTCTATATACTTACATTGTGTGTCTCCGTACTCTCCTCTCTATATACTTACATTTTGTGTCTCCGTACTCTCTATATATTTACATTGTTTGTCTCCGGACTCTCATATACGTACATTGTATGTCTCCATACTCTCTATATACGTACATTGTGTATCCCCGTACTCTCTATATACTTAAATTGTGTGTCTCTGTACTCTCTATATACTTACATTGTGTGTCTCCCTACGCTCTATATATTTACATTCTGTGTCTCCGTACTCTCTATATACTTACATTGTGTGTCTCCTTACTCTCTGTATACTTGCATAAAGTGTCTCCATACTCTCTATATAATTACGTTGTGTCTCCGTACTCTCTATATACTTACATAGTATGTCCCCATACTCTCTATTTACTTACATAGTGTGTCCAAATATTCACTATATACTTACATTGTGTGTCTCCGTACTCTCTATATACTTACATTGTATGTACCCATACTCTCTATATACTTACATAGTGTGTCCAAATACTCACTATATACTTACATTGTGTGTCTCCGTACTCTCTATATACTTACATTGTGTGTCTCCATACTATGTATATACTTATATTGTATGTCTCCATACTCTCCATATACTTACATAGTGTGTCCCGGTACTCTCTATATACGTACATAGTGTGTCTCTGTACTCTCTATATACGTACATACTGTGTCTCCGTACTCTCTATATACTTATATTGTGTGTCTCCATACTATCTATATACTGACAATGTGCGTTTCATACTCTCTATACACTTACATAGTGTGTCTCGTACACTCTATATACGTACATTGTGTGTCCCCGTACTTTCTATATATCTAAATTGTGTGTCTCTGTACTCTCTATATACTTACATTGTGTGTCTACGTACTTTCTATATACTGACATTGTGTGTCCCCGTACTCTCTATATACTTCCATTGTATATCTCCAGACTCTCTATGTACTTACATTGTGTGTCTCCGTACCTTTTATATACTTACATTTTGCGTCTCCATACTCTCTATATACTTATATTGTGTGTCTTCATACTCGCTATATACTTACATTGTATGTCTCCATACTCTCTATTTACTAACATAGTGAGTCACATGTACTCTCTATATACGTACATAGTGTGTCTCCGTACTGTCTATATACTAACATTGTGTGTCCCCGTACTCTCTATATACTTACATTGTGTGTCTTCGTACTCTCTGTTTACTTACATAATGTGTCCCCGTACTCACTATATACTTACATAGTGTGTCTCCGAACTCTGTATATACCTACATTGTGTGTTTTAGTACTCTCTATATACTTACTTTTTGTGTCTCCATACTATCTATATTTTTACATTGTGTGTCTCCATACTCTCTATATACTAACATAGTGTCCCTTTACTCTCTATATACTTATATAGTGTGACTCCGTACTCTCTATATACTTACATTGTGTTTCTCCGTACTCTCTCTATACCTACATTGTGTGTTTCCGTACTTTTTATATACTTACATTTTGTGTCTCCATACTATCTATATACTTACATTGTTTGTCTCCATACTCTCTATACACTTACATAGTGTCCTTTTACTCTCTATATACTTACATTGTGTTTCTCCGTACTCTCTCTATATCTACATTGTGTGTTTCCGTACTCTCTATATACTTACATTGGGTGTCTCCATACTATATATATACTTACATTGTGTGTCTCCATACTCTCTATATACTTACATTGTGTGTCTTCATACTCTCTATATACTTACATAGTGTCCTTTTACTCTCTATGTACTTACATAGTGTCCTTGTACTCTCTATATACTTACACTGTGTTTCTCCGTACTCTTTCTATGCCTACATTGTGTGTTTCCGTACTCCCTATATACTTACATTGTGTGTCTCCATACTATCTATATACTTACATTGTGTGTCTCAATACTCTCTATATACTTACATAGTGTTGTTTAACTCTCTATATACTTATATAGTGTGTCTCCGTACTCTCTATATACTTACAGTGTGTGTCCCCGTACTCTCTATATACTTACATTGTGTGTTTCCTTACTCTTTATATACTTACATTGTGTGTCTCCGTACTCTCTATATACTTGCATTGGTTGTCCCCGTACTCTCTATATACTTACATTGTGTGTCTCCGTACTCTCTATATACTTACAAATTGTGTCTCCGTACTCACTATATACTTCCATTGTGTGTCTCCGTACTCTCTATATACTTGCACTGTGTGTCTCCGTTCTCACTATATACTTACATTGTGTGTCTCCATAGTCTATATATACTTACATGGTGTGTCTTCATACTCTCTATATACTTACATAATGTGTCCCCGTACTCTCTATATACTTACATAGTGTGTATCCGTACTCTCAATATACTTACATAGTGTGTCTCCGTACTCTCTATATACTTACATAGTGTGTTCCCGTACTCTCTATATACTTACGTTGTGTGACCCGTACTCTCTATTTACTTACATTGTGTGTCCCCGTTCTCTATATATACCTACATAGTATGTCCCCGTACTTTCTATATCCTTACATTGTGTGTCTTTGCACTCTCTATATCCTTACATAATGTGTCTTCGTACTCTCTGTATCCTTACATTGTGTGTCTCCATACTCTCTGTATCCTTACATAGTGAGTCTCCGTATTCTCTATATCCTTACATTGTGTGTCTCCGTACTCTCTATATCTTTACATAGTGTGTCTCCGTACTCTCTATATACCTGCATTGTGTGTCTCCGTACTCTCTATATCTTTATGTAGTGTGTCTCCGTACTCTCTATATATTTTCATAGTGTGTCTGCGTACTCTCTATATACTTACATTGTGTGTCCCCGAACTCTCTATATACCTACATTGTGTGTCTTCGTACTCTCTATATACATAGATTGTGTGTCTCCATACTCTCTGTATACTTACATTGTGCGTCTCCATACTCTCTATTCATACATAATGTGTCCCCGTACTCTCTGTATACTTACATTGTGTGTCCCCGTACTCTCTATATCCTTACATTGTGAGTCCCCGTACTCTCTATATACTTACATTGTGTGTCTCCGTAATCTCTATATACTAACAGTGTGTGTCTCCGTACTCTCTATATACTTAAATTGTTTGTCTCCGTACTCTCTATATACTTACATAATGTGTCCCCGTACTCTCTATATACTTACATAGTGTGTCTCCGTACTCTCTAAATACTTACATAGTGTGTCCCAGTACGCTCTATATACTTACATTGTGTGTCTCCGTACTCTCTATATACTTACATAGTGTCCTTTTACTCTCTATATACTTATATAGTGTGACTCTGTACTCTCTATATACTTACATTGTGTTTCTCCGTACTCTCTCTATACCTACATTGTGTGTTTCCGTACTTTTTATATACTTACATTTTGTGTCTCCATACTATCTATATACTTACATTGTTTGTCTCCATACTCTCTATACACTTACATAGTGTCCTTTTACTCTCTATATACTTACATTGTGTTTCTCCGTACTCTCTCTATACCTACATTGTGTGTTTCCGTACTCTCTATATACTTACATTGGGTGTCTCCATACTATATATATACTTACATTGTGTGTCTCCATACTCTCTATATACTTACATTGTGTGTCTTCATACTCTCTATATACTTACATAGTGTCCTTTTACTCTCTATGTACTTACATAGTGTCCTTGTACTCTCTATATACTTACACTGTGTTTCTCCGTACTCTTTCTATGCCTACATTGTGTGTTTCCGTACTCCCTATATACTTACATTGTGTGTCTCCATACTTTCTATATACTTACATTGTGTGTCTCAATACTCTCTATATACTTACATAGTGTTGTTTAACTCTCTATATACTTATATAGTGTGTCTCCGTACTCTCTATATACTTACAGTGTGTGTCCCCATACTCTCTATATACTTACATTGTGTGTTTCCTTACTCTTTATATACTTACATTGTGTGTCTCCGTACTCTCTATATACTTGCATTGGTTGTCCCCGTACTCTCTATATACTTACATTGTGTGTCTCCGTACTCTCTATATACTTACAAAGTGTGTCTCCGTACTCACTATATACTTACATTGTGTGTCTCCGTAATCTCTATATACTAACAGTGTGTGTCTCCGTACTCTCTATATACTTAAATTGTGTGTCTCCGTACTCTCTATATACTTCCATAATGTGTCCCCGTACTCTCTATATACTTACATAGTGTGTCTCCGTACTCTCTAAATACTTACATAGTGTGTCCCAGTACGCTCTATATACTTACATTGTGTGTCTCCGTACTCTCTATATACTTACATTGTGTGTCTCCTTACTCTCTATATACTTAACATTGTGTGTCTCCTTACTCTCTATATACTTCACATTGTTAGTCTCCGTACTCTCTATACTAACATACTGTGTCCCCGTACTCTCTGTATACTTACGTAGTATGTCCCCGTACTCTCTATATTCTTACATTTTGTGTCCCTGTACTCTCTATATACTTACATTGTATGTCTCCGTACCCTCTATATACTTACATAGTGTGTCTCCGTACCCTCTATATACTTACATAGTGTATCCCCATCCTCTGTTTTTACTTACATGGTGTGTCTCCGTACTCTCTATATACTTACATAGTGTGTCTCCGTACTTTATATATACTTACATTGTGTGTCTCCGTACTCTCTATGTTCCTACATCGTGTGTCTCCGTACTCTCTATATACTTACATTGTGTGTCTCCGTACTCTCTATATACTGACATTGTGTGTCCCCGTACTCTCTATATACTTCCATTGTATGTCTCCGGACTCTTTATGTACTTACATAGTGTGTCTACGTACCTTCTATATACTTACATTTTGTGTCTCCATACTCTCTATATACTTATATTGTGTGTCTTCTTACTCGCTATATACTTACATTGTATGTCTCCATACTCTCTATATACTAACATAGTGAGTCACATGTACTCTCTATATACGTACATAGTGTGTCTCCGTACTGTCTATATACTAACATTGTGTGTCCCCGTACTCTCTATATACTTACATTGTGTGTCTCCGTACTCTCTATTTACTTACATAATGTGTCCCCGTACTCACTATATACTTACATAGTGTGTCTCCGTACTCTCTCTATACCTACATTGTATGTTTCCGTACTTTCTATATACTTACATTGTGTGTCTCCATACTCTCTATATACTTACATTGTTTGTCTCCATACTCTCTATACACTTACATAGTGTCCTTTTACTCTCTATATACTTACATTGTGTTTCTCCGTACTCTCTCTATACCTACATTGTGTGTTTCCGTACTCTCTATATACTTACATTGGGTGTCTCCATACTATATATATATAATTACATTGTGTGTCTCCATACTCTCTATATACTTACATTGTGTGTCTTCATACTCTCTATATACTTACATAGTGTCCTTTTACTCTCTATGTACTTATAAAGTGTCCTTTTACTCTCTATATACTTACACTGTGTGTCCCCGTTCTCTATATATACCTACATAGTATGTCCCCGTACTTTCTATATCCTTATATTGTGTGTCTCTGCACTCTCTATATCCTTACATAATGTGTCTCCGTACTCTCTGTATCCTTACATTTTGTGTCTCCATACTATGTGTATCCTTACATAGTGAGTCTCCGTACTCTCTATATACTTACATAGTGTGTCTACGTACTCGCTATATACTTACATTGCATGTTTCCATACTTTCTATATACTTACATTGTGCGTTTCCGTACTTCCTATATACTTACATTGTGTGACCCCTACTCTCTATATACTTTCATTGTGTGTCCCCATACTCTCTATATCCTTACATTGTGTGTCTCTGCATTCTCTATATTATTACATAATCCGTACTCTCTGTATCATTACATTGTGTGTCTCCGTACTCTCTATATCCTTACATAGTGAGTCTCCGTACTCTCTACATACTTACATTGTGGGTCTACGTACTCGCTATATACTTACATTGCATGTTTCCATACTCTCTATATACTTACATTATGCGTTTCCGTACTTTCTATATACTTACATTGTGTGTCTCCGTACTCTCTATATAATTACATTATGTGCCTCCGTCCTCTCTATATACTTTCATAGTGTGTCTCCGTACTCTCTATATACTTACATTGTGTGTCTCCGTACTCTTTATATACTAACATAATGTGTCCCCGTACTCTTTATATACTTACATAGTGTCTCCGTACTTTCTATATACTTACGTAGTGTGTCCCCGTACTCTCTATATCCTTACATTGCGTGTCTCCGTACTCTCTATATCCTTACATAGTGGGTCCCCGTACTCTATATACTTACATTGTGTGTCCCCGTACTCTCTATATATTACATTGTGCGTCTCCGTTCTCTCTATATACTTACATTGTGTTTATCCGTACTCTCTATATACTTACATTGTGTATCTCCGTACTCTCTATATATTTACATAATTTGTCCCCGTACTCTCTATATACTTACACAGTATGTCCTCATACTTTCTATTTTCTTACATAGTATGTCCTAATATCCTATATATCCTTATACAGTATGTCCCCGTGCTCTCTATATACTTACGTAGTGTGTCTCCGTACTGTCTATATCCTTATATAGTATGTCTCCGTACTCTCTATATACTTACATTGTGTGTCCCCGTACTCTCTATATCCTTACATTGTGTGTCCCCATACCGTATATATCCTTAAATAGTATTTCCCCATAATCTCTATATACTTCCATAGTATGTCTTCGTACTCTTTATATTCTTACATAGTATGTCCTAATACCCTATATATCTTTAAACCGTATGTCCCCGTACTCGCTATATACTTATACAGTATGTCCCCGTACTCTCTATATACTTACATAGTGTGTCTCGGTACTGTCTAAATCCTTAAATAGTATGTCCGCGTACTCTCTATATCCTTACATAGTATGTCCCCTTACTCTTTATATCCTTACATAGTGTGTCTTCATACTCTCTATAGTCTTACATAGTTTGTCTCCGTACTCTCTATATCCTTACCTAGTGTGTCTCCGTACTCTCTATATTCTTACATAGTGTGTCTCCGTAATCTCTATATCCTTACATAGTGTGTCTCCGTACTCTCTGTATTTTTACATAGTGTGTCTCCGTACTCTCTATATACTTACATTGTGTGTCCGTACTCTCTATATTCTTAAATAGTATGTTCCTTTACTCTCTATATCCTTACATCGTGTGTCTCCGTACTCTCTATATTCTTACATAGTATGTCCGCGTACTCTCTATGTTCTTATATAGTATGTCCCCGTATTCTCTGTATCCTTACATAGTATGTCCCCTTACTCTCTATATCCTTACATAGTATGTCCTCTTACTCTCTATATAATTACATAGTATGTTCCTGTATTCTCTATATCCTTACATAGTATGTCCCCATACTATCTATATCCTTAAATAGTATGGCCCCATACTCTCTATATACTTACATAGTATGTCCTCGTACTCTCTATATACTTACATAATATGTCCTAATACCCTATATATCCTTATACAGTATGTCCCCGTACTCTCTATATACTTACATAGTGTGTCTCCGTACTCTCTATATCCTTACATAGTGTGTCTCCGTACTGTCTATATACTTACATTGTGTGTCACCGTACTCGCCATATTGTGTGTCTCCGTTCTCTCTATATACTTACATAGTGTGTCTCCGTACTCTCTATATACTTACATTGTGTGTCACCGTACTCTCTATATACCTACATTGTGTGTCTCCGTACTCTCTATATAGTTACATTGTGTGTCTCCAGGGTTCTGGAAATATTTTGAAAATTCACTTGCCCAGGGCAAGTGGATTTTCAAAAGTCACTTGCCCTGCCCATAATGTCACTTGCCCCACATTTAAGAACACTTAATTGCCCCAAAAATTGGCGCTGACCATTATTCGTGTTAAACGGACCGCCGCATAATTTGGACCATTATACTTAGTTAGAAAAGGAAGGGAGAATGTATTTTATGAATTAGTTAATACATTGTTAATACATTGTATGTATTCATATAAAAAAATCAAATGGTTGCATTTTCTTTTTTTGTTTCTATTACATCTTTGTGTTACTTAAATCATAAAATGATAAGACCGTATACAACCTCATTTTATTCCGCCCTCCCAGCCCACCAATCACCACACACACAACCCCATCATTTTTGATGACTATCCAAAACAAATTCTTGGCAGCTAGTGTATGGAACTTTTAATGTCAGTGTGAACAATTAACCAGTTGACAGAAAAAAATAAGCTATTGTATTCATTTAAATGTGCGACAAGCAAAGAAACAATACAAAAACGATATTAAAAATATTCACTTGGCAACTTGACTTGGCCCCCAATTTCTGCAACCATGGTAACGTTCCTTTGTATTTTAACTAAAGGGAATTATATGAAAGCAAGAGGCATGAATAGGGGTTTCCTAGGAATTGTTTAAGAAGTAGTAGCAGTAACCTTATTTATCAAAAGTGAACGTTTATAACTTGAGAAAAAGTTCCGTGATTGGTTCTGAAATCGCGAAAACCCATGACATGCGCATATCGCTAAGTTATGCAACTTATTTGTGTAGAATGCACTTCCATATACGTTTAATTACAGATTATATCAATGAAATACACCAAATACCTCATAAAAGCGCATTGGTAAACGAGTGCTTCGAGTAAAAGAAATGTATTTTCGTTACGAAAAAATCTTCGGCAAAATTATCTAAACAAAAACATAACGTCACGTGGGTCTGTCAATCATTATTTTGACACATTAAATTTGCAAATTAAGAAAGAGTTTTCTGATTTGATTGGTGGAAGGTCCAAACGACGTTCAGAGATTTGTGAATTTATGGTTGGAAGGTCACGGACATAATTGCCGCGATTTCATTGGCCGATGGACACACGTCTGACGGTCGTGTCAGGATTGTTGTTTTCAAACGGTGTGGAATGCGCGTGTGTGTTAATTAGGTTGTTTATTGAAATAATGCCACAAATTAAGCTGCCTGGGGCGAGATTGTTGATTTGTACCGAAAGTTGTTTGATCTTATTAACAATCGCTAGCGGCTAAAAACAGCGCCAAGTTTTATTCAGTTATCAAAATGAAATTCTGATATGGCTAGTTTGTCACTTGATTTGTTCTCGAATGGAAATGTCCGTCGGGCAAGTGGCGGGCAACCAGATTCGCGAAGGTCACTTGCCCGCACCCAACATCCACTTGCCCGGGGCGTCGGGCAACCGTATTTCCGGAACCCTGGTCTCCATACTATTTATATACTTACATTGTGTGTCTCCATATCTATGTATACTTACATAGTGTCCCCGTAATACTCTCTATATACTTACATTGTTCGTCCCCGTACTCTCTATATTCTTACATAGTATGTCCCCGTATTCTATGTATCCTTACATAGTATGTCCCCGTATTCTCTATATCCATACATAGTATGTCCTCTTACTCTCTATATCATTACATAGTATGTCCCTGTATTCTCTTTATCCTTACATAGTATGTCCCAATACTATCTATATCCTTAAATAGTATGTCCCCTTACTCTCTAAATACTTACATAGTATGTCCTCGTACTTTCTATATACTGACTTATTATGTCCTAATACCCTATATATCCTTATACAGTATGTTTCCGTACTCTATATATACTTGCATAGTGTGTCTCCGTACTCTCTATATACTTACATAATATGTCCTTTTACTCTCTATATACTTACATAGTATGTCCTAATACCCTATATATCCTTATACAGTATATCCCGTACTCTCTATATACTTACATAGTGTGTCTCCGTAGTCTCTATATCCTTAGATTGTGTGTCTCCGTACTCTCTATTTTCTTACATTGTGTGTCCCCGTACTCCCTATATACTTACATTGTGTGTCTCCGTACTCTCCATATACTTACATTGTGTGTCCCCGTACTCTCTATATACTTACATTGTGTGTCTCCGTACTACAAAGTGTGTCTTCGTACTCTCTATATACTTGCATTGTTTGTCTCCGTACTCTCTATATCCTTACATTGTGTGTCTCCGTACTCTCTATATTCTTACATTGTGTTTCCCCGTACTCTCTATATACTTACATTGTGTGTCTCCTTACTCTCTATATTCTTACATTGTGTATCCCCGTACTCTCCATATACTTACATTGTGTGTCCCCGTACTCTCTTTATACTTACATTGTGTGTCTCCGTACTACATAGTGTGTCTCCGTACTCTCTATATACTTACATTGCTTGTCTCCGTACTCTCTATATCCTTACATTGTGTGTCTCCGTACTCTCTATATTCTTACATTGTGTTTCCCTGCTTTGCACCGTTAACGGTCAAACACATATTGTTGGAATGTGTAGACTTTGATCCTATGCGTCAAAGGTACTACAATGTTAATACTATGACCGAGTTATTTAATACTATAGATTTTAGTCTAGTTTTAGATTTCCTGAAGGAAGTCAGACTATATAAATCATTATAATATGTTCTTGTATATAATTACTTTTTTATATACCCGTTTTCGGGCATTTGTTGATTTACATATATACTTTGTATTACTACCATATCATCCCTTATATTTTAATATTTTTATGTTTAAATGTTTGCATTAATTTTTAAATAGTCCTTCATTTCATCATCATTCAATCAGTTTTTGCGCACAATATTGCCTATTTATGTGTCGACGTGCCGTAAAACACCATTCATTCATTCATTCATTACATTGTGTTTCCCCGTACTCTCTATATACTCACATTGTGTGTCTCCTTACTCTCTATATTCTTACATTGTGTGTCCCCGTACTCTCCATATACTTACATTGTGTGTCTCCGTACTCTCTATATACTTACATAATGTGTTCCCGTACTCTCTATGTATATACTTACATTGTGTCTCTTCATACTCTCTATATCCTTACAGTTGCATTTGAATTAGCATCAATCACTCTTCTATATCGCCTTTAGTCCATTTAAAGGTGTGTAAATATTCAAAATATTGGTTTGTTTCTTTAATTTCTATGTTATCATAAAATCAAATATGATCTCTTTCTACATTTCCAATATTATATACCAATATTGACATCAGATTATAGAATGGTTATATACGTCATACAAGTGTGTATAAATTCCACCGACAAAAAAAAAGAACTCGTAAACATTAGTAAATTCATAACTCAAGCATTTTCTGTTCTTTTAGTAATATAAATACTTCGGATATTCGACCCGAATGTCCAATATCAAATTAATTTGACTTCGAACATTTGATCCGAATATCCAATATCAAAATAATTTGAAATTCGAGACGAATCTCCAATATCAGATAAGTTGACTTCGGACATTCGAACCGAATTTCCAATATCATATTAATTTGACTGTTGGACATTCGAGCGGAATCCCCCAATAACTAAATAATTGGACATTCGGCATTAAACCGAATCTCCAGTATCAATATAATTTAACTTTGGGTATTCAATCCGAATCTCCAATATCAAAATAATTGATTTTGGACATTCGGACCGAATTTCCAATATCATATTAATTGGACATAGGGGAATCTCCAATATGAAATTAATTTTACTTTTAACATTCGAGTCGAATCTCCAATATCAAAATAATTTGACTTTGGACATTCGACCCGAATGTCGCATTCGACCCTAATCTCCAATATCAAAATAATTTGACTTGAGACATTCGACCCTAATTTCCAATATCATTTTAATTTGACTTTGGATATTCGAGCTGAAACTCCAATATCAAATTCATTTGACTTTGGACATTCGACTGGAATCACCAATATCTGAATAATTTGACATTGGACATTGGAAACGAGTGTTCACTTGCAAAATAATTTGACTTTGGACATTGGGGAATCTCCAATATCAAATTGAGCTGAATGCCCAATATCAAAATATTTTGACTTTGGACATTCGACCCGAACTCCAATATCAAAATTATTTATCTTTGGACATTGGCGAATCTCCAATATAAAAATAATTTGACTTTGTACATTCGAACCGAATCTCCAATATCACAATCATTTGACTTTGGACATTGGCGAATCTCCAATATCAAAATAATTTGACTTTGGCCATTTGACCCGAAGATCCAATAACAAATTAATTTGACATTGTACTTTGGCGAATCTCCAATATCAAAATAATTTGACTTTGGACATTCGAACGGATCTCCAATATCAAATTAATTTGACGTTGGACATTGGCGAATCTCCAATATCAAAATAATTTGACTTTAGACATTCGACCAGAATCCCCAATATCCTAATTTTGTACGGTACCCCAGCGATACTGAAAATCACAGCCTCCCCCAATAGTTAACCCCAAGTATATGATATATGTAGGTAAATATAACCTATAAGTATATGCTATCTGTAAGTAAATATTACATAAGTCTATGTTATCGGTAAGTAAATATTACCTATAATTCTATGGTATGGGTAAGTAAATATTACCTATACGTCTATGCTATCGGTAAGTACATGTATAAGTATATGCTGTCTGTAGGTAAATGTTACCAATAAGTATATGCCATCGGTAATATCGGTAAGTAAATATTACCTATCGGAATATGTCCTAATACCCTCTATTTCATGCAGATTACTGTATATTGCCTATATAATAGTATACTGGCAAAGGTAACAAGGCTGACGCTAAAGGTAACAACATTTTTCAACATCTACAGTTTCAATGAGAAAATATAGTAAAGGTGTTATTTTTAGTTACTGTGGCACCTGTCGCGTAATCGCTTTTACCTTTAGCGGTACAGGTAATTGTTACCTTTAACGGAGGTTGTTACCTTTAGCGTTGACATTGTTACCTTTAGCGGAATTGTTACCTTTAGCGTTGTTACATAGACCTCTAAACAATACGCGAATTTTGATAATTAAGCATTTCTTAGTCGGTAGGGCATATTTAGGTAAGTGAATGTTGCAGAAACGAATAATAAAAAGGTACAAAATAAAGTTCCGGAAAAACGAGTGTGTATTTTCATTGTGGCCTTCCCTTTAATATGTACATATACTATAATACTATATCCTTCTGTACTATATATCATAATGAATGCCTGTGGTAAAACCCCAACACTAACCTAAGACATTTTCTAAAGATATACGTAGCTCCTTTCGGTCAAACTATGACTGCTGCTGTTATCGAAATTGCAGCTGTTTTCCTATGTGGATCACTCTTCGTCCGTCGTCTGTCATCCGTCGTCTATCGTCCGTCGTCGTCGTCGTTAACTTTTCTTCAAACGACTTCTCCTCAGAAACCGCTTGGCTAATTTTGACCAAACTTCACATGGATGATCCTTAGATGAATGCATTTTAGATTTGTTAAAATTAGTCATCGCAACATCCAAGTTGGCAACCATATATAGTCGAAATCTTAAACAATCTTCTCCAGAACCGCTGGACAGATTTCAACAGTTTTTCTTTTAACATGATCGTCCACGCATAGACTGTCAAGTTTGTTCAAATGAAGTCCCAGTGGACAAAATGGCCGTGCCCCGTGGGTCCAAAATTTGTATATTGAGATTTTGCATGTTTTTCATATAGACATATAGGAAAAAACTTTAAAAAATCTTCTTCTCTGAAACCACAAGGCACAGAGCTCTCATGTATTACATGTAGCATCAGCTTATGGTCCTCTACTAAGTTTGTTCAA
Organism: Cyrtodaria siliqua; assembly: GCA_037043455.1. Taxonomy (NCBI): domain Eukaryota; kingdom Metazoa; phylum Mollusca; class Bivalvia; order Adapedonta; family Hiatellidae; genus Cyrtodaria; species Cyrtodaria siliqua. The sequence goes on along the minus strand of JAWPHD010008582.1, from coordinate 46,584 downwards.
ATGGTGACCCTGTGGTCAAATTTGTTCCCGCCCCGGGGGTCACAGTTTTACATAGACTTATATAGGTTATTTTTTTAAAAATCTTCTTCTCGGAAACTGCAAGAGCCAAAGGTTTGATATTATGCATTAACTATAAGCTTATGGTCCTTTACCAAGTTTGTTCAAATGGTGACCCTCGGGTCACATTTGACCCAGGCCCAAGGACCACATGTTTTACCAAACCATGTATAGGGAAAAACTTAAAAAAAGTCTTCTTCTCTGAAACTGCAAGAGCCAGAGGTTTAATATTTTGCATTTGCTATAAGCTTGTGGTCCTCTACCAATTGTGTTCCAATGGTGACCCTGGGGTCACTTTTGGCCCCGCCCCGGGGTCACAGTTTTACATAGGCTTGTATAGGGAAAAACTGAAAAATCGTCTTCTGTGGAACTGCAAGAGCCAGAGGTTTAATATTTTGCAATTGCTATAAGCTTATGGTCCTCTACCAAGTTTGTTCAAATGGTGACCCTGGTGTCAAATTTGGCCGCGCCCCGGGGGTCACAGTTTTACATAGACATATATATAGAAAAAAAATCTCCTCTGAAACTGCAAGAGCAAGAGGTTTAATATTTTGCATTTACTATAAGATTATGGTCCTCTACTAAGTTTGTTCAATTGGTGACCCTGGGGTCAAAGCCCCGTGGGTCACATTTTTACATAGACTTACATGTATATAGGACACACATTAACGTCTTCTTCTCTGGAACTACAAGAGCTATAGGTTTAATATTTTGCATTTACTATACTCTTATGGTCGTTTACCAAGTTTGTTCAAATGGTGACCGTGGGGTCACATTTGGCCCCGCCCCAGGGGTCATGTTTTACATAGACTTGTATAGGGAAAAACTTAAAAAATCTTCTCTGAAACCTCTAAGCTCTGATATATTACATGTAGCCCTGGGGTCACATTTTGCCCTGCCCAAGGTGTTACACTCTCGCTACTTCATTTTGTATTTGATATGTACCAAACTTTGTCAGTGTCTTTATATCAATGGTGTTAAACACAACAGAGCCCACATTTCTTGAACAATCTTAACCAAACTTGCACAGATTGTATATGACCATAAAATTTCGAAGAAGTTTGATAATGTGCCAGTACTCAGGTAATCGTGTTATGAAGTATAGGCATGTACTAACTCCAAACTATTAATATTTAATCGTGTATTATCTACTTATTATTTTGTTTATGTATTTTCAGGACCAACGACAGCATACCGTTCAGTGACTCAAAAGACACATGATCCACTCCTATTATAAGAAGTTCGGTGAGTGTATTTTGTTTTTAATGAAATAAAAGGTACTGCCCTCTGTCATTTGAATTTATAAATAATAATAATAACAATAAATTGGTATAATGTAAAAACAGTTTATAAATCCGACCTCAAACGAGGTCTCAACAGAGTGCAGAACAATTATTAACGTTATAATAAAGTAAAACACGTTTAGTATGAACACGCTTTGTGCGATATTACGCTTGTATATAATAATTAAATACATCTCTGCGTAAAAAGTTTCAACACGTTATGTTCGTTTGATGCAAGCGATTTTTCTTTTTAGTTCCTTTCATACACCGAAAATATTGTCCAGGTCACAATTACTTCTCCTAAACGTGTTTTATAATTATTGTGATAATTATTGTAATTTTAAGTTATCTAATGCACTCAACTAACATGCATGTCGACTACCCAATTATACTTAAGGCCATAAAAAGGCAGTATTTTACAAATAGCAATTCTACAGAAATTATGATGGCAAAGAGATGATGTGTCACGGTCACACTTGATGATTTTTGCCTCGCCATTTTTCAAAGAAACACATTTATAAAAGTATTACTGCCCGGTGGAGGCGGCGACGGTGGTGGCGGCAGCAACATGAACCTTTACAGCTCTAATCCTTACGAACTGCATGCACTAGCACAACCAAACTTGGATCAAAATGCATAGGGGCTTTATCTCTGACCGTGACATTGACCTACATTTTAATGGGCAAAAAAACTCAGTAAGTGCGCGTTAAGAATTTTCGTTTGCCTCTGTTTCTCATAAACAGCACGCACTGTATCAGGTAATCTTGGTAATCTTAGATCAACATTGAATCATTGGTTCTATATCTCATTCTGGCATAGAGGGTTCCTCTTCTGACATTGGTCCTATATCACATTCTAACATATGGGTTCCTCTTCTGACATTGGTCTTATCATATTCTAGCATAGTGGTCTTTCCTCTGACGTTGGTCCTATATCTCATTCTAGCATAGGGATTCCTCCTCTGACGTTGGTCCTATATCTCATTCTAGCATAGGGGTTTCTCCTCTGACATTGGTCATATATCACATTCTAACATATGGGTTCCTCCTCTGACATTGGTCGTATATCTCATTCCAGCATACGGGTTCCTCCTCTGACTTTGGTCCTATATCTCATGCTAACAAAGAGGGTTCCTCATCCGTCATTGGTTATATATCACATTCTAACATATGGATTGGCCCTATATCTCATTCTAGCATAGGGGTTCCTCCTCTGACATTGGTCCTTTATCTCATGCTAACATAGAGGGTTCCTCCTCTGACATTGGTCCTATATCACATTCTAACATATGGGTTCCTCCTCTGACATTGGTCCTATATCTCATTCTAACATAGGGGTTCCTTCTCTGACATTGGTCATATATCTCATTCTAACATAGGGGTTCCTCCACTGACATTTGTCATATATCTCATTCTAGCATACGGGTTCCTTTCCGACATTGGTCATATATCACATTCCAACATAGGGGTTCCTCCACTGACATTGGTCATATATCTCATTCTACCATAGGGGTTCCTCTCTGACATACGTCCTATATCTTATTCTAGCATAGATAGGGGTTCCTCCTCTGACGTTGGTCCTATATCTCATTTTAGAACAGGGGTTCCTCCTCTGACATTGGTCCTATATCTCATGCTAACAAAGAGGGTTCCTCCTCCGACATTGGTTATATATCACATTGTAGCATATGGGTTCCTCCACTGACATTGGTCCTATATCTCATTCTAACATAGGGGTTCCTCCTCTGACATTGGTCATATATCTCATTCCAACATAGGGGTTCCTCCACTGACATTGGTCATATATCTCATTCTAGCATAGGGATTCATCTCTGACATTGGTCCTATATCTCATTCCAACATAGGGGTTCCTCTACTGACATTGGTCATATATCTCATTCTAGAATAGGGGTTCCTCTCTGACATAGGTCCTATATCTTATTCTAGAATAGATAGGGGTTCCTCCTCTGACGTTGGTCCTATATCTCATTCTAGCATAGGGGTTCCTCCTCTGACGTTGGTCCTATATTTTATTCTAGAATAAGGGTTCCTCCTCCGACGTTGGTCCTATATCTCATTCTAGCAAAGGGGTTCCTCTCTGACATTGATCTGATATCTCATTCTAGCAGAGGGGTTCCTCCCCTGACATTGGTCTCATATCTCATTTTAGCACAATGGGCTTCGCCTGTGACATTGGTCCTATATCTCATTCTAACATAGGGGTTCCTCCTCTGACATTGGTCTCATATCTCATTCTAGCAGAAGGGGCTTCGCCTCTGACATTGGTCTTACATCTCATTTTAACGTAGGGTTCCTCTCTCATATTGGTCATATATCTAATTCTAACATAGGGGTTCCTCTCTGACATTGGTCCTATATCTCACTCTAACATAGGGGTTCCTCCTCTGACATTGATCATATATCTCATGCTAAAATAGGGGTTCCTTCTCTGACATTGGTCCTATATCTCATTCTAACATATGGGTTCCGCCTCTGACATTGGTCCTATATCTCATTCTAACATAGGGGTTCCGCCTCTGACGTTGGTCCTATATCTCATTCTAGCATAGTGGTTCCTCTCTGACATTGGTCCTATATCTTATTCTAACATAGGGGTTCCGCCTCTAACATTGTCCTATATCTCTTTCTGGCATGGGGGTTCCGCTTCTGACATTTGCCTACATTTCTCATTCTAACATAGGGGGCTCCGATTCTTACAATGACCTACACTTTCTTGGAAGAATGAGTTATAAAATTATCGTTTTGTGTTTATTTCTGTTGATTATTGGCAGAACTTCTCAACGTGACATTGCAATTTTGCAATTTAATATGTGACCTTGAATTTCACATCAAAAATCATTTTTTTAATCATCTCTTTTCGTGATGTACCAAGTTTATGTGTTACTCTGACCCTCCAAGAAAACTGATAATAACTTTCAAAACTCGGCGTTAATTTCTTAGGGCTAGTTTAAATTTCGGGGGTTCCACCTATACATACTTGACTTTCATTGTTTTGGGAGACGTTTTAGGCGAGATGTTTACATCACATTCTTTAAATGCAAAAAAATAAATGATATGAACGTTTTAAATATTTAATGAAATTAATAACTTAAAGCTATTTGTAAAATGTGCAGTTCGTTGGTTTGAAGTAGTTGGCAAATTCGCTCATGATAGGATATGAGGTTGTAGTTACTTAAACAAAGAACAATATTTTTTAAAATGAATCACATATTTTGATTTAGTTAATACATATAGAGTGTTTTGCTCGATATACAATATCAAGTTTGTTTATAAAAACAAATATTGTTCTGTGTTTCGGTAGCAATTGTCAGTTGTGCCCATGTTTCTCATTTGATATGTATCATATAAACGTTAACGGGGTCATATCAAATGGTAAAACTATAAAGACAAATAACGATAAATATATTATTTCACTTACCAACAATGCACATAGAAAAATCAGACAGGGTGATCAAAACCAGCCTAATCGTGCCATGTTATAAGTCGTCACCTTTCCAGACGTCAGTGAACACTTGACTATATCTATAATATAACCTCTCAAGAGCGGATCTTCCGTGGATCAGTGGAGGAGACAAATATACCTTATCATAAATCTACCCTGTCTTAACTTCATATAGTATATGTCCATTTGTTTAAACATGGCCGTTTATCATATTTTAAAACATGACTTAAAAAATCTTTAATATAAAGAATGTAAAAAAAAAAGTTTAATACAGTTGACGTCAATGAAGAACTAGTAATCATAACTTAAAAGTCAAATAGACAAGGTGGATCCCAAACATCGTACATCAGTCAAGATCCAATATACTTCAAATACAATCAATTATATAGGCGTTAGTCCTTGCATCCTCTTTCTTTTTAAACAACAGCTCTTCCTCTATACATAATGTAAACCTCAAATGACTGAAGGTAACACATGATCTTCTATATATATTACCCTGTCTGAATTCATATAAAATGATCAGTTATCAAAGTATACAAATTCTGTGTCGGAACACATTGACTTATTGATGAAAATATTTATAAATGCAAAATTTGGCATATAAATAAAAAGTTGGGCTTCAAAACATATGCAATTAAGATTGTGGGTAGGGCAGGAGACTCATTTGTAGGTAGGAAGTGGTAACATGGAGTTCTTCCAAGACGAGAGGGATGTCCACAGGCCAGGTTCCCAGTGACAGACGGAGGCGCTATTTAATCAAATATGAAGTAAGTATATGCTATTTAATTAATCCATTCATCTGAGTACATTTAAAAACGCAACACCTAAGCATATTCTGCTTACGTATGCTTTGCTGTCTATAATTATGATGATATGTTTTGACGTTTTACACATGTGCAGAAAAAGGGATTATTATAAGTCAATGAAGCAAATTAAACCTTAGTTTGTGCTGATGCAACGTGAGGTTGTGTTCTATTTCATATGTAACGAAAAACATAACAGTTACAATCTCATTTATGTTTGACGCTTTCATTGTTTTTAAATCAAGCTTTTTCGATACCAAAATGGGGCATAATAATTCTTTGACTTAAAGAAAACGTCTAAAAATATTAATAAAATTATAAGCGAAAAAACACCCTAGTTATTACGAAATGGCTCAAATTGTAACTAACAAACCAAACACAAATTTATCTCATTTATTTCGTCTTCAAATTCCTGTTATAAAAATAAACGCAGTATTGTGACATTAATATACTGTTCAATGAAAACTCACCATTCTTAGGGGCAAGATATTTATACTTTTCCCGATTTTATTCTTCATGTTTTTGGTTATCCTAGACTGTATAGATATATATCCTAGACTATAAATACATGCACGTACATGTTTACCGATGTATCACAGTTGATTACCTTTTCAAGCTGCATGGAGAAATGGTTGCCGGTTGTCTATCGGAGAAATGGTTGCAGGTGGTCTATTATACCATGAATAGCCCGTGAACTGTGCACACTTTACTGTTATGCGTTTGGTTCAACGTTATGATGAGACGGGCTCTGTGAATGACCGGCCTCGTCCTGGATGTCAAAGAGTGACGCTCGCAACAACAAGAGCATCTTCGGATCGCTATCGGACAACGGCACAAACAGCCCAGGAGATACGTGAATACAACCAGCAACGTAACAGTCGGTTTACAGTGCGTCGACATTTGCTACAACGTGATATAAGGGCGCATACGCCGTAAAGGTGAAATATATTGACGGCAGAACGGCAGACGCAATCCTAATTTGAGGGGCTGACAACATTAGAGATGAGACTCAACATCAGTGGAAAGGTGCTCTATTCACTGACTAGCCGCGCTTTTGCATCGATATGCACGACGGGCGAGCAAAAGTATGTCTCGCAAAGTTAAGTGGTACGCAGATTGTTGTGTCAGGTAAGCAGCGCGCTTGGACGGCGGTTGCAATATGGTGCGGGGATGCATATCACGGAACACAAGACACCTGTCGTAGTCGTTGACCGAAGTTTGACGATCCGTCGGTACGTTGATGAAATCATGGAGCCGACATGAGCCGACGGTTATACAGTTTCTGAGAGATCACCCTGACGTAACGTTATTTCAGTAGGATACGCAGCTAAACTGATTATCTAGCCGAGAACAACATCAACGTCCTAAGGCGGTCAGCGTTTACTTCCAATTTGAGCCCTATAGGGTCTCTGGGACCAGCTTGGGCGACGAGTGTATAACGGCCGGGACCGTTTTAATACCCGACAGCAGTTGCTCCAGCACTCATGGATGAGTGGGAGACCATTACAGCGTCTGAACCGTAGTATGCGAAGGTGCTGTCAAGCTGGAGTGAATGTGAACGGTGGACATACTAGATATTGAAGGGTGTCACTTTCGTTTCCTACCCGTACATTTTTAATTGACTATTCTGCGCAAATTTAAGTTTTGATACCAACGATTTGTGCATTCTTTAGTTGATACATTATATTTCAAATTAATTCGAATAATGTTTAAGATACGTTCGAAAATGAAATTGTATACCTCTACTGGTGCGTTTTCATTGACCATTATTACTTATAAATAATATTCTCGGCAAATATGTATTGCCTATAATTCTAACACGACCTCCGCAGTCTTCCATATACACAAAGAAGGGAGACAGCTGTATGTTATTCTACGATAAAACACAGCTGTTACATTAATTCCCCGCGTATATTTCATCCGTTGGAAGCGCCACGTTACATGACGTCACTTGGTAAATATACGTCACGAAGACAAACTGAACAGTAATTTTAATGAAATGCTAATTACAACAAAATTGCCATTCTCCCAAACCGTGCACACCCCTGAAATAAACCCATCATATGCACATGTACATATAACATTAATAAGCATCTTGAACAAGGTGAGAACGTTTGACGTCATACAGCGCAAGCTATATGACGTAAGCAAGGACTTAATTGTTTGTCACGTGAAAACCAGTGCATTGAAACGCAGAACTTTGCATACGGGGGCGCCCAATGGAAGAGCCTGTTAACATAGCAGCCTGATTACCTTGACCTCCGAGATAATATATAGTGCCCCAACAATAGCGTAAATAATGGGGTAATTGTTGTGTTAGAATCGAAATAATAAATACGGACCTGTATTTTATCGGTGAATAAAATACAGTTAGTCGTTCGGATGCGAGAAATTAAATCACTCGTGCTAACGCACTCGTGATTTAATTACTACGCATCCGAACTCCTAACTGTATTTTATTCACCGATAAACACAGGTACTTATTTATTATTTCTTAAATATATGTTATTTGTATGTATATATCACCTATAAATATATGTTATCGGTAAGTATATGGTACCTATAAATATACTTATAGGTAATATTTACTTACCGATAGCGTATACTTAAATTTAATATTTACTTACCGATAACATATACCTATATCCAATATTTACTTACCGATAACATATACTTATATGCAATATTTACTTACCGATAACATATACATATAGGTAATATTTACTGATCGATAACATATACCTATTGGTAATATTTACTTACCGATAACATATACTTATATGCAATATTTACTTACCGATAACATATACTTTAAAGGTAATATTTACTTATAGGTGATAAGTACCTACCGATAGCATATACTTATAGGTAATATTTACTTACTGATAACCTAAACCTATAGGTAATATTTACTTAACGATAACATAGACGTATATGCAATATTTACTTACCGATGATATACACATATAGGTAATATTTACTTACCGATAACTTAGTCTTTTATTCAATATTTACATACAGATAACATGTACTTATATGCAATATTTACTTAGCGATAATATGTACGTATATGCAATATTTATTTACCGATAACATGTACCACCCTTTCTGTTGTTTTCTGTCTCCCTGTCTTCACCACCCTTTCTGTTGTTTTTTGTCTCTTTCATTGTAGTTTCAAGTCCTTGTTTGCTGTACAGTGCGGACTTACGATGCCACCTACGTTCGGACGCTGTGGTTTCTATAGGACCCTATATATCATTTTATATGAAATATTTGCTTACCGATAACATATACTTATATGTAACACTCATTAATCTGTGCATGTATTTTCAGGACCATCACAAACTTACCATACATTAACAGTTGATCCGCTCCCATGATTAGAAGTTTGGTAAGTGTATTTGTTTCTACGCTACAGTTAAAATGTTGATGGATCATGTGGTTAAAATGTCACGAAAAAATGTAAACTCATCCCAATTTGGAGAAAATTGTCCTTACTCTTGATTGTTTTTCTGTGCGCATTTTAATATACTAAGGCGCAAAGAGGGTGAAATGTTCAGTACTTTATTCCATATCTTTGTTGGTATGTTCCATATTTTTCCCCGAATAACCCAACCACGTTTTCGACATGGTTCGGTTTGAGTCAGTCAATTCGGAAACGGCAGCGGATTTAACGAATAAAATCTTTAAACTTCACGTACAATATGTGCATAGAAATAAAGCACCGGAAATTCTGCATGAAAACAGAAGTACAGAAGTACTGAATGGCGAAAACATTGAATGGAATAAATGGGTTCAACTGTTTTCCACATGAAAGACTTTTGCGGAATAAAGCGTTGCAGCAGTGAAAGGAACTGTGAGGGAAAATAGAATTAAAACCAGTAGGAGGAGAAATGCCCACTGATGGATGGACAGGAAATGGGACTAGAGATGGCTATACGAGGTTATCATCATTAATCATCGCGAGACAAAAAAAAAACACAACAAAAAATTGATTGTTGAGTATCGACATCGATTCCCCTCTATGTCAGAAGTATTCAGACAATGTGCTTCTTACGTCTTTTCCCTATATAAATCTACGTTAAATATGTAAATTCTCTATATACAAACTTTGGACATAGAGACGTTTGTAACCCCATCGAGACAAACGACGCACACGTGCAAGTTTACTAGCTAGGTCTTAATGGGGGCAGCTTAAGTTGCGAATAGGACATGAACGCAAAATATGAATGAAATTTTAATTTTCGTCGCAGGTTATATAATTGATAGCATGAACATGTTCATACATGTACGTATTAAACTTTTAATACCATGTTATTAATCAAACGTCCGGCTGTTTATGTTTTTACTAGGCAAGCTCTCTTCTTTATAGCTTACCTACCAACGTATTCAATGACGCGGTAGTAGCGTTTATATATGAAAGACACTTAAGTTTGTTGTCCACCCGAGATATTGTGCCAATTTCGAGTTCAGAAAACGTGGGTCTGCCCTTAGCGGCGCAGGGAACACTCGGTCATTTGGAACAGTTCGGCTGCATATTAATCTTGTTCATCTGCGATGCTTGGTTTTAAATGCAAACGTTTATCTTTAAAAAAGCAAGCGTCTCAGATGATCTAGACTAATAGATTGGACAGAGATATTGCTTGGTGCGCTAAACCTATTCATCCGCTCATACTGAACAATCAGACGATGCCACATGGCTGGAAAACGGTAATACCGTTTTCGCCAACATATCAGCTCGAAGCGAAAGGTTTTGAAAACATGTGATCCTCACTCTGATTACTGTAACACACATTGTTAAGTTGTTCGACAATGAGGAATTTTATCATTTGTAAGGTTTTAATAATAATTTGAACAATAACCCAGTTATTATACCTTGAACTATACCCCAGTAATAATACAATACTTTGAACTATACCCCAGTAATTATACTTTGAACTATACTCCAGTAATAATATGTTTAACTATACCCCAGTAATTATACTTTGAACTTTACTGCAGTAATTATAAATTGAGCTATACCCAGTAATAATACTTTGAACTATATTCCATTAATAATACATTGAATTATACCCAAGTAATTACACTTTGTAATATATCCCAGTAATTATACTTTGAACTATACCCCAGTAATTACATTTTAAACTATACCTCAGTAATTATACTTTGAACTATTTCACAGTAATTATGCTTTGAACTATACCCCGGTAATGATATTTTCAACTATACTCCAGTAATTATACTTTGAGCTATACCCCAGTAATTATACTTTAAAACTATACCCCAGTAGTTATACCTGAAACTATACTCCAGTAATTATACTTTGAACCATACCCGAGTAAATATACTTTGCACTATAGCACAGTAATAATACTTTGAACTATACACCAGTAATAAAACTTTGAACTATACCCCAGTAATTATATTTTGAACTATACCCTAGTAATAATACTTTGAACTGTACTGCATTAATTACACTTTGAACTATACCCAAGTAATAATACATTGAATTATACCCCAGTAATTACACTTTGTAATATACCCCAGTAATTATACTTTGAACTATTCCCCAGTTATTACACTTTAAACTATACCGCAGTAATTATACTTTGAACTATTTCACAGTAATTATACTTTGTATTATACCCCAATAATTATACTTTGACCTATAGCCCAGTAATACTATTTTCCACTATACCCCGGTAATGATATTTTGAACAATACTCCAGTAATTTTACTTTAAGATATACCGCAGTAATTATACGTTGAACTATACTCCAGTAATAATACTTTGAGCTATACCTTAGTCATTATACTTTGAACTATACCCCAGTAATAATACTTTGAACTATACTCCATTAATTATACTTTGAACTATACCGCAGTTGTAATACTTTGAACTATACTCCATTAATTATACTTTGAACAATACTCCAGTTATTATACTTTGAACTATACCCAAGTAATAATACATTGAATTATACCCCAGTAATTACACTTTGTAATATACCCCAGTAATTATACTTTGAACTATTCCCCAGTTATTACACTTTAAACTATACCGCAGTAATTATACTTTGAACTATTTCACAGTAATTATACTTTGAATTATACCCCAATAATTATACTTTGACCTATAGCCCAGTAATACTATTTTCCACTATACCCCGGTAATGATATTTTGAACAATACTCCAGTAATTTTACTTTAAGATATACCGCAGTAATTATACGTTGAACTATACTCCAGTAATAATACTTTGAGCTATACCTTAGTCATTATACTTTGAACTATACCCCAGTAATAATACTTTGAACTATACTCCATTAATTATACTTTGAACTATACCGCAGTTGTAATACTTTGAACTATACTCCATTAATTATACTTTGAACAATACTCCAGTTATTATACTTTGAACTATACCAAAGTAATTATACATTGAACTATACTCCATTAATTATACTTTGAGCTATACTCCAGTCATTATACTTTGAGCAATACTCAAGTAATTATACTTTGAACTTTACCAAAGTAGTTATACCTTGAACTATACTCCATTAATTATACTTTGAACTATACTCCAATAATAATACATTGATCTATACCCCAGTAATTATACATTGAACTATACCAAAGTAGTTATACCTTGAACTATATTCCAGTAATTATACTTTGAACTATACTCCAGTAATAATACATTGATCTATACCCCAGTAATTATACATTGAACTATACCACAGTAGTTATACTTTGAACTATACCAAAGTAGTTATACCTTGAACTATATTCCAGTAGTTATACTTTGAACTATACAACAGTAATAATAATTTGAACTATACTCGAGTAACTATACTTTGAACTATTCCCCAGTAATTACGCGTTTTAATATACCCCAGTAGTTATATTTTGAAATATATCCCAGTAATTATACTTTGAAGTACGCCCCAGTAATTATAATTTAACCTACAGCCTAGTAATACTATTTTCCACTATACCCCGGTAATGATATTTTGAACAATACTTCAGTAATTATACTTTGAGATATACGCAGTAATTATACGTTGAACTATACTCCAGTAATAATACTTTTAACTATACTCCATTACTTATACTTTGAACAATACTTCAGTAATTATGTTTTTGACTATACCAAAGTAATTATACCTTGAACCAATTCCAGTAATTATACTTTGAACTATACTCAAGTAATAATACATTGATCTATACCCCAGTAATTATACTTTGAACTATACCACAGTAGTTATACTTCGAACTATACAACAGTAATAATAATTGAACTATACCCGAGTAACTATACTTTGAACTATTCCCCAGTAATTACGCTTTGTAATATACCCCAGTAGTTATACTTTGAAATATACCCCAGTAATTATACTTTAAACTATACCCCAGTAATTACACTTTGAAGTATACCTCAGTAATTATACCATGAAATATTTCACAGTAATAATACTTTGAACTATACCCCAGTAATTATACTTTGATTGATATATAGCCCAGTAATGATATTTTCAACTATATCCCGGTAATAATATTGTGAACTATATTCCAGTGATTATATTGGAAGTATACCGCAGTAATTATACTTTGAACTATACTCCAGTAATCATACTTCGAGCTTTACCCCAATAATTATACTTTGAACTATACTCCAGTAAATATACTTCTGTAATAATACTGTGATCTATACCCAGTAATTTTACTTGGAACTATACCTCAGTAATAATACTTTGAACTATACCCCAGTAATTATACTTTGATTGATATATAGCCTAGTAATGATATTTTCAACTATACCCCGGTAATAATATTGTGAACTATACTCCAGTAATTATATTGGAAGTATACCGCAGTAATTATACGTTGAACTATACTCGAGTAATCATACTTCGAGCTTTACCCCAATAATTATACTTTGAACTACACTCCAGTAAATATACTTCTGTAATAATACTTTGATCTATAACCAGTAATTTTACTTTGAACTATACCTCAGTAATAATACTTTGAACTAGACCCCAGTAATACAACATTGGGTTATACTCCAGTAATGGTACTTTGAACTATACGCCAGTAATTATACTTTTAACCATACACCAGTTATCATAATTTGAACTGTACCCCATTAATTTTGCTTTGAACTTTACTAATTTGAACTATATCCCAGTGAATATACTTTGAACTATACCCTGTAATTATACTTTGAACTATACTCTAGTAATTATATTTTGATCTATACCCCAGTAATAATATTTTGAAATATGCCCCAGTAAAAAAGGATAAATATATCGGACAGGGAAAGCAGCATTCAAGGACGACAGTCAACCACAAAACACAAAAACAAACACGCAAACAGACAAACGAAAAGGCAAAAGTAATAAAAAATGCAAACGACATCACAAACGCAAAAGGGTTGACAATAGGGCTACCGCCTTGGAACGGTCAGTGGCAAAGTAGGCCACTGGGGGCTTAAACCGGTTCTAGGGTGCACCAAACCTCACACTTACCCTACTGTCATCCCATTAAAACAGGACAGTGTAAATAAAGAAATCCCCGCCATGATCTAATCTCTAACCAACAAGGCAGCATCAATAGGCAATATAAGTAAAACACAAATATGCTCGTGTAAATATAATACAAAAAAACAATAGCCTAGAAAGCCACAATGAAGGTACTCAATGACTTGGCAGTAGCCAGAGCAGTAAGAGAATACACCATTAAGGGTACGACAGGAAAGATCATGGACAAACATCAAACGCCACCTTTTCAATGGGCTTTAGGTAGGCGTCATCATAGGATCCACAGCCTGTCCGGTCATTGTACAATTAAAGAGGAAAGCATAGTGGCGAACTGTAAAAGGGTCCACCACCAAGCATGCAGTACGTTGCAAAATGATAGGGTAATAACCTCTTTTGATAAACTTTTTAACAAGTTTAACAAAGATAGTATGAAAGTGATCATGACCAAGAATCTTACGAAGTTTATAAATCACAACACCATAGAAGTCAGGTTTTGATAGTCCTTGTTGCAGAAGAGTCCTTAAATTACATTTATATTTGGAAAGAAGATCAAGGTTAGGATAATACAATTTTGCAAAGGTTTTACGAAGTTTATGGTAACGGTAACCCTTATTAAGTAACTTTTTAGTTATACAAAGATTACGAATATTAAAGTCCTCAACTAGAGTACAAGCTCTAGAAAAACGAATAATTTGAGACAGATACACCCAATAAGAAGTTGCTCGGGGAACATCCCCATCCAAGTGGGGATAATTAACAATGTCAAAATTAAAATCATCTCTCTTGTCATAGATTTTGCTAATTATTTTACCATTTTCAATCTAGAGATCTAAATCAAGAAAAGAAGCGTTATTATCAGATATATTTTCTTTATTAAGCCGAAGTTCTTTAGGATAAAAATTATGAACATAGTTGGAAAGAAAGGGTTGTCAATGTTCAGTATGTCATCCAGATACCGAGAGGTGTCATTAAAAGCTTCAATAACATCTGCCTGGGTATCTGGTGAAAGACTCAACATGAAATCCCTTTAATAGCAAAATAAAAACAAATCTGCGACATGTGGTGCACAGTTCGTACTCATAAGACTACTTTGAACTATACCCCTGTAATTATACTTTGAACTATACGGCAGTAAATATACTTTTAAGTATACCCTTGTAATAATACTTCGTATTATACCAAAGTAATTATACTTTGAAATATACCCCGGTAATAATTAGTAATAATACTTTGAAATATACACCAGTAGTAGTATTTTGATCTATACCCCATTAATACTTCTTTGAAAGATACCACAGTTATAATTATTTGAACTGTACGGCAGTAATTATACTTTGATCTATACTCAAATAATAATACTTTGAACTACACTCCAAATATTATACTTTGAACTATATTCCGGTAATTATTCGTTGAACTATACTCGAATAAAATACTTTGCACCATACTCAAGTACCAATACGTTGAACTAAACTGCAGTAAATATACTTTGAACCCATTCATAATACTTTGAACTATACTCCAGTAATAGTACTTTAAACTTTACGCCTGTAATTATACTTTGAACCATATCCCAGTAATTAGACTTTGATCTATACCCCAGTATTAACTCTTTGAACTATACCCCAGTAGAACTACTTTGAATTATACTCCAGTAATGGTACGTTGAAATGTACGGCAGTAATTAACTTTGAACTATGCTCCTGTTATTATACTTTAAACTATAACCAAGTAATAATACTTTGAACTATACTCCAGTAATTTTACTTTGAATTATAACCCTGTTATAATACTTTGAACTATACCCCATTAATTCTACTTTGAATTATACTCCAGTAATAGTACTTTAAACTTTACTCCAGTAATTTTACTTTGAATTATAACCCTGTTATAATACTTTGAACCATACCCCCGTAATTAGACTTTGATCTATACCCCGGTAACTATACTTTGAACTATACCCCAGTAATTATACTTTGAATTATACCCCTGTAATAATACTTCGTTTTATACCCCAGTAATTATATACGTGACACCGTAATTTCTGCTATATATTGTATGTTCAATATACTGCTGTTAATCGAATTGTACATGGCTAGTAAGATCTTCCCTTTCGGAAAAAATACTAAAACAACACATTACACAGCAAATAGTATTCCTGCAAAGTTTTATTATTGACTGAGTACGCGTTTGGCTCAAGCATGTGAGCAAACTTAGGATGCAAACTTTTGCAAACTCTTTACGTTAAATACAGTACTGAACAGGCTCAGTATTTCAAAGAGGAACTTCAGCATTTAGGAATTATTACTTGTTACAACGTGTACTGTGATTAAAACGTCTACAGCATCCCAGTTGCGTCCTTTCTCTAACTGCAACTTTTTTTTTTTTACAAAACAACTTGGGATTTCTTTTGAATATACACTCAGTACATTTGAAAACGCAACACTTTGTAATTTTGGAATTGAAAGATTTTGAAATATATTTAAAAGCAGTGGAGCAAATCTTATGCAACTGTTTATCTCCATATGTTAACCTTCGGGACATAGAGACGTGTGTACTAACGTAGAACACAATCTTCATTTGAACAAAAAACAGCGAACTAAAAATAATCGAAAATCAAAAATGGTGTGTTTATAAATGTACTGAGTAAAAAATTATATGGAATTAAGTGTGCAGTATATACAATATATACTGGAAATTCCCGTTTAGCGTTGATTTTTCCTTTCAGTATACTTTGAACTATATCCCAGTAATTATACTTTGAACTATATTCTGGTCATAATTAGTAATACTACTTTGAACTATACTCCAGTAAATATATTTTGAACTATACCACTGTAATAATACTTTGAACTGTACCCCATTAATTATACTTTGAACTATACCCCAGTAATTATACTTTGGACTATACCCCTGTAATAGTACTTTGTATTATACCCCAGTAATAATACTTTGAACTATACTCCAATAATTATACTTTGAACCCCAATAATTATACGTTGAACTTTATTCTGGTAATTATACTTTGAACGATTCTCCAGTAAACATACTTTGAACTATACCTGAATAATAATACTTTGAACCTTACTGCAGTAATTATACGTTGAATATACCCCCAATAATAATACTTTGAATTGTACCACAGTAAGAATTCTTTGAACTATACTATAGCAATTATACTTTGAACTATACCCCAGTAATAATACTTTGAACTATAATCCACTAATTATTATACTTTGAACTATACTCCAGTAATAATACTTTGAACTATATTCCGGTAATTATACTTTGAACTATTCCCCAGTAAAAATACTTTAACTATACCACAGTAATATTTTTTTGAAATATACTGCAGTAATTATGCATTGAATTACACTCATGTAATAGTACTTGGAACTATACGCCAGTAATTATACTTTTACCTATACTCCAGTAATTATACTTTGAACTATACCCCAGTAATTAAACTTTGAACTATACCCCTGTAATAGTACTTTATATTATACCCCAGTAATAATACTTTGAACTATACTCCAATAATTATACTTTGAACCCCAATAATTAACAAGCGCCCCGAACAATAGTAGATGGAAGAAATATACACTAACTTGTGAAGATTTTGTTTAAACAGACTAAAGACGAACAATATAACAAATCAAGATATAGTGAACGTGTTCTACGGTGACTCAAATAGTGACAGGTGATCGACCCTCACAGTCAGAAATTTGGTAAGTAAATATTGTTTGTGTGCAATAAATGTTACTGCACTCTGACATTTGTATGTATAAGTAAGACACATTTGTGAACGTGGCTATGTCTTACAGTGACATAACAGTTAATATGTCTAATAGGGTGCAGAGCGGTTATTAGCATTTATCAATTAGAATAAAACAAGTTTAGTACTAAACACGCTCAGTAACATATATAGCGAAGTTAACTATCGGCACCTTTCTTATTAGCTCTATATAGATAACTACATATGACCTTTAAGTTTCGACTGATAACAACTATCATATTTTCCTTTTACTATCATATTCTATTAATCTGTATGTTCAATACTGTTATAGACTCGTAAATAAATTGAAGGTCTCTGGGATGTTTAGACTAAACATGTTTTATTGCATACTAAGTGTTATTATAACGCAATTATTAATTCACGTAACTTGTAACATGCATGTTAACTTTTAAGCATATTATGATAAGAGAGCTAAGACCTATATTATAAAATCCCGAATAAGTAAACATAAACATGAATAGGTATCCAGTTAAATTAAACTGAATTGATGTTCATTATTATGTTTTAACTAAATCATAAAATGGAAAATTAGGTTACACCAAACTAGAATAATTTTCGTTGTTATGTTTTTCAATAAAACATAATAATAAATATTCAATAAAGTCAAACTGAATATCTTATCATTATTGTTTTCAGTAAAATATGACAGTGAATATATATTCAGTTAAACCAAACTGAATTGTTGTTCATTATTTATCAATAAAATATGAAAGATAATATATGTTCAGTTACACCAAACTGAATTGCTGTTCATTATACTAATTTTCAATAAACCGTACAAGTGAATAGATATTCAGTTACACCAAACTGAATTGCTGTTCATTGTAATGTCTTTCAAGAAAACGTACAAATGAATATATATTCAATTACACTAAATTTTGTTCTTTACGCTGTTTTTCAATAAAAATGAAAGAGAAAATATATTCAGTTACACCAAACTGAATTGCTGTTCATTATAATAATTTTCAATAAACCGTACAAATGAATAGATATTCAGTTACACCAAACTGAATTGCTGTTC
Source organism: Cyrtodaria siliqua (assembly GCA_037043455.1). NCBI lineage: Eukaryota > Metazoa > Mollusca > Bivalvia > Adapedonta > Hiatellidae > Cyrtodaria > Cyrtodaria siliqua. The sequence continues at coordinate 27,619 of JAWPHD010008582.1, read as the reverse complement.
ATTGTAATGTCTTTCAAGAAAACGTACTCGTGAATAGGTATTCAGTTACACGAGACTGAATTGCTGTTCATTATAATGTTTTCCAATAAACCGTACAAATAAATATATATTCAGTTATACCAAACTGAATTGCTTTTCATTATAGTGTTATTCAATAAACCGTACAAGTGAATAGATATTCAGTAACACCAATCTAAATTGCTGTTTATTATAATGTTTTTTTCAAGAAAACATACAGTTGAATAGATAATCAGTTATACCAAACTGAATTGCTTTTCATTATAGTTTTTTTTTCAAGAAAACGTTCAAGTGAATAGATATTCAGTTACATAAAACTGAATTGCAGTTCATTTTAATGCTTTTAAAGAAACGTACAAGTGAATAGATATTCAGTTATACCAAACTGAATTGCTTTTCATTATAATGTTTTTTTTCAAGAAAACATACGATTGAATAGATATTCAGTTATACTAAACTGAATTGCTTTTCAGTATAGTGTTTTCCAAGAAGACGTTCAAGTGAGTAGATAATCATATTTACAAACTTGTGCTCTTGGTTTTTTCTCTTTGTGCAATGACAATAAAATGCTTTTAAACGCAAATAAAACTTTCGCAATGCATGTAGGTACTAACCAAATAACAAATTCAGCAGATAACATAAATATTATTATAAATGATACAGTAATAGAATCTGTTGAATCACACAAATTGTTGGGTGTAAACATAGACCAAAATTTAACATGGGATATGCAAATAGACAGCGTATGTCTAAATATTTCACGAAAGATTACTTTGATGAAATTATTATCTAAATATGTCAACCAAGATATTTTGAAGACATACTATAACTCATATAAACTTCCTATTTTGGACTATGGTTGTAGTATTTGGGGTAGATGTACCAGTTCAAAGATCGAATAATTAAACTACAAAACCATGCAGCAAGCCTTTTTTAAAAGCTGACATTTTAACACTATCTGAGCAAATGTTTAAAGATTTAAATTGGTTATATCATTCCCTAAACGTGTTCAGTATCACAAATGCCTAGGGGTTTACAAATCATTAAATGGTCAAACACCAGAATACACTAATCTCGTATTAAAAAATGCCTCAACACTTCGTATGCGGACACTATGATCTAATTTTTGCGAAACATTCGGTTAATTAACAATACCTCCGATCTAATACAAATGATAATTCTCATATTCCCAGATCACATACATCTTACTATGATTTTTCATTTTCTTTTTCAAGGGTAGCAACCTACGTCACGTGCACGCGCTAAAACAGATCCGTGTACATACACAGAAGCTGGATTCGGGAGCTGGTAAGTGGATTTTTACCAAGATTTGCGAAAATTCGGTTAACAATACCTACCGTACCGCATGGATGAAACATATTTTATTAAACATTAAATAAGCTGTAAACTCCCAGCCGTGTATCAGTTTACTTCGATACAATCTCATTTCAAAGCCGGGTACCGTTTACATTTTGGTGGAAATGCGATTGTAAACTAACAAACGGTTGGGAGTTTACAGCTTATTTAAGGTTTAATGAAAGCCTTCTAATCCATGCGATACGATGGACATTGTCAACTTACCAAATGTTTTGTAAATCTTAATAAAAATCCACTTACCAGCTACCGAATCCAGCTTCCGTGTATGTAAACGGATCCGTTTTGGCGCATGCGCGTGACGTAGATTGCACCCTTGTTTATGTGGTCCTAAAGAATGGAACTCTCTCCCCGTCGAAATTAGACAATTAGACGATAATTATCTCTTTACCAAATCAAGCGCTTGCTAAAAGATTGTAAAATTATAACTTTATTCTTGAAACTCATATTGTCTCATGAAAGCCTAACTTTCACATCCTGCAAGAGTGTGTAATGCGAAATATACTCAATACTGTGATTTTCACAACATTAGCAGTGGTGTTTTTCACATTCTATGGTAGCGTGTTTGGTGAGATAATATGCAAAGTTTGGTTATCGCAACCTTAACAGTAGTATTGCACTATCTTGCACTATCTTGCACATTATGCAAGAGTCTGTGATGTGAGATGTACTTAATACTATAGAGTATGATTGTCACAACATTAGTAGTAGTATTCCACTATCGTTCACATTGTGCAGGAGTGTGTGATATGAAATATGCTCAATGCTATAAAACGAGATTTCCAAAACAGAAGTTGTAGCATTCCACCATATTTTACGTTCCGCGGGAGTGTATGATGTGATATCAAAGCCATACCCCGACCCACAACATTACACCTGTACTCTGATGCCTTAAACCCATACCCAAACCCCTATTCATACCCTTACCCATACCGCTAGTAATACCCAGACCCTTACCCTTATCAACATCATTACCACTCTACTCTGATGCCAGTACTCAACTGATTTCAAAGAAACCTGTGGCATTCTTTGGGGCTTGATGAACCTTAATGTTTAAGGTATTAACCAATAGAATCAATAGAGCATAACTATGTATCCAACAAATTCAAACGTGAAACTAAGGTTTTTGGACTTTATTGTCTTGAGCTTGGGATCCCACGTCTGCCTCATTTTTTTGGCTAGTTTTGTATTTCCTATTTGAAAACCAGGGTTTCGTAAACCCCGTTTCCGTTTCCACATAGGGTTATATTGATGACACCTAGTACCCTAGGGTCGGCTGAACTTCTATAACTTTTCTCGGAAATGCGAGCTAGTTTTTTGAATACCTGCGGTATTCATTGAGGTTTAGCGAGACTTAACGTTTAAGGTATTAACCAATAAAATCAATAGAGTATAACTATATATCTGACAAATTCAAATGTTAACCTAAGATTTTTGGACTTCATTGTATTGAGCTTGGGATCCCAAGTCGTCCTCATTGTTTTGGCTAGTTTTGTATTTCCTAGTTACAAACCCGGGGCTTAAGAAACTGTTTCCGGTGCTTGAATACTTTCTTTGTTCTAGATTTTGGCGCAAAAATATCCGTAAGCCATGTTCCCATTTCCCCATGACACCTAGTATTCTAGGGTTGTCCCAACTTCTATAACTTTGCTCAGAAACATTTCCGAGCTAGTTTTTTGGATTCTACAGGTATCCAAGGTCCAACCCTGAACCATGGGCAAAGGGTAACTACCCCGGAACAACCCTATAAACATTTCGGTAGTTGGGGGTTAGGCACGTGGTCAGAGTCCTTTACGACATCAAATGGGTTCAAAGTACATTTTTGGCTACAGGGGAAACTGACAGTTTACACAAGCGCATGTGAAAAAGTACTTAACCGATTTCAATGAAACCTGCGGCATTCTTTGGGGTTTGATAAGATTAAAATTGTGAGGTATTAACCAATATAATCAATAGAGTATAGCTATATATCTAACAAATTCAAACGTTAACCAAAGGTTTTTGGACTTTATTGTCTTGAATTTGTGATCCAAAGTTGTCCTCATTGTTTTGTCTAGTTTGTATTTCCTATTTAAAACCCGGATTTAGGAAACTATTTCAGGGATTTCAAAATACTATTTTTGGGCTAGTTTATGGCGCAAAATTTTCCGTAAACCCCGTTTCAGTTTTCCCATAGGGTTACATTGATGACACCTAGTACTATTAACTTCTATAACTTGGCTCAGAAACTTTTCCGAGCTATTTTTTTGATTCTATAGGTAGCCAATGTCCAAACCTGACCCCCGGAACAACCCAAAAAACATTTCGGTAGTTGGGGTAAAGGCACGTGGTCAGAGTCCGTTACGACCATCAAATGGGGTCAAAAGAAATATAAAAAGATCGGACAGGGAAAGTAGCATTCAATGAGGACAAGTCAAAGTCGTTTTTTTGGCTACCTGGGAAACTGACAGTTTACACGTTCGCATGTGAAAAAGTACTCACCCGATTTCAATGAAATCTGCGGCATTCTTTGGGTTTTGAAAAGACTTAAATGTTAAGGTATTAACCAATATGATCAATAGAGTATAACTATATATCTAACAAATTCAAATGTTAACCTAAGGTTTTTGGACATTATTGTTTTGAGCTTGGGATCCCAAGTCGTCCTTAGATTTTAGCTCGACTATTCGAAGAATAGTGAGAGCTATCCTACTCACCACGGCGTCGGCGTCGGCGTCCCCAGCTTTCACCTTAAAGTTTTTGTGCAATAAATTTATAACTTCAATACTACTGAAGCTATTGCATTAAAACTTTATACTAATGTTTCCCATCAAATTCTGCACCATATCCAACAATCCTCATAACTCTTCCTTTCATTTTGGCAAAGTTATGGCCCTTTGATTGACTTGTCTTTTCCTTAAAGTTGTTTATAATATGTGTTCAAAGATTTATAATTTCAAAACTACTCAAGTTATTGCATTAAAATTTTAAAATAATGTTTCACATCGAATTCTGTATCTCATCCAACAATCCCCATAACTCTTATATTTAATTTTACAAAATGATGGCCCCTGCTTTGGTAAAAAATATCATTTTTTCATAGAAGTATATAGGAAAAACACTTCAAACTCTTCTTCTCATATTTTATGGGGTCTATAGGTCAATGTTCATAGTCACAAATTGCATTTATGTGTTGGTAAGCTCTTAGCATGAGGTTAATGTTTACGTCCGCATTTCTTAACATGTAAATAACTTCAACATTTTTTATCCAATTATCATCAAACTTACATACTTTATTATAAATGGGACGATAATCTGTTGAGTTCAAGATCATTGGATGAAAGGTCAAGGTTACAAAGGGGTCAAAGGTCAAATGCATTTACATAATACTTTCAACATATTTTCTTCAAATTTTCAACTTATAAAATTTGCATTATGTATCCTTTGAAAGGTTTATTATGAAAATTTCCACCGTTTCACAGAATATTGTGGCCCTTGATTTAATGGAAATGTCCGATGTTTTCTTCTTGACACATCCAGCTTGCCCCTTTGTTTTCACTTTTTTTTATGATGTTAAGACGGATGTATCATTTCTTGTTCTCTGAAAATTCGAAATAGTCGAGCTACGCTGTCCTCTGACAGCTCTTTTTGGCTAGTTTTGAGTTTTCCTATTTAAAAACCCGGGGTTTAGTAAACTGTTTCCGGGGCTTGAAAATACGTTTTTTTAATAGTTTTTGGCACAAAACCTTTCGTAACCCCCGTTTCCGTTTTCCAATGAGGTTACATTGATGACACCAAGTACTCTAGAGTCGGCTCAACTTCTATAACTTTGCTCAGAAACATTTCCGAGCTAGTGTTTTGGATTATATAGGTAGCCAAGGTCCAACCCTGAACCTTGGGCAAACGGTAACTCCCCCGGAACATCCCAAAAACGTTTCGGTTGTTGGGGTTAAGACACGTTGTCAGAGTCCTTTACGACCATCAAATGGTGTCAACGTCGTTTTTTGGCTACCTAGGAAACTGACAGTTTACACGTGCGCATGTGAAAAAGGGTTTAATCCATTTCAGTGAAACCTGCGGCATTCTTTGGGGTTTGATGAGACATAAATTGTTAGGTATTAACCAATAGAATCAATAGAGTATAACTATATATCTAACAAATTCAAACGTTAACCTAAGGTTTTTGGACTTTATTGTCTTGAGCTTGGGATCCAAATTCGTCCTCATTTTTTGGCTAGTTTTGTATTTCCTAGTTAAAAACCCGGGGTTTAGGAAACTGTTTCCGGGGCTTGAAAATACCATCTTTGCGCTATATATAAAATTTTCGAAAATTTCCCATATGGTTACATTGATAAAACCTAGTACTCTATGGTCGTCTACTACTTCTACTTCTATAACTTTGCTCAGACACATTTCCGACTAGGTTTTTGGATTCTACAGGTAGTCAAGGTCCAACCATGACCCTTGGGTAAAGGGTAACTCCCTCGGAACAACCTAAAAAACATTTCGGTAGTTGGGTTAAGGCACGTGGTCAGATTCTTAATGTGGTCAAAGTCCTTTTTTGTCTACATGGGAAACTAACAGTTTACAAATGCGCATGTGAAAAAGGGTTTAATCGATTTCATTGAAACCTGCGGCATTCTTTGGGGTTTGATGAGAATTAAATTTTAAGGTATTAACCAATAGAATCAACAGAGGATAACTATATATCTAACAAATTCAAACGTTAACCTAAGGTTTTTGGACTTTATTGTTTTGAACTTGAGATCCAAAGTCGATTTTTGGCTAGTTTTGTACAGCTAGCGAATCGTTTCATTACCGTTAATCTTCCGTTTCAAGCCAGTTTGTCGTTCGTTTGTCGTTTAGAAACACTTGAATTGCGCATGCTCAAAATTTTCCCGTTTCCAAACTCTCTGACACGGGTGTTTCCAAACGCGCGAATTGCGCATGCGCAGAGTTTTCAAACGCGCGTAGTGCGTATGCGTAGAGGTTCCAAACGAGTTTTTTTTAAGTTTTTATCCTTTTTTGCTTTTGACCAATCAGAAAAATATAGCATAATTAGATAATTCTCATCTATGATCGATTAGTTAAGAGTGTTTCATTGATACAGCAAATAAAATAACCCATTTATATTAATTACAAACAATAGTTGAGTCAATAATATGTTAATTCTTATGTGCAAACTCCATGCATTCACCCACCATTTATCTTCATGCCACCATTCTGTTCGATTTTTATATCTCCTTTTAATATATGCTTCACTAAATTCATCTTTGAATTGGCCGGGATTTTCGATATGCAATAACTGTTTTACTGCCATAAACACCCGAAATCGACAATCACTAATTGTTTAATCCATAACTCGCATAGTGTGGACAAGAGCACTGCGAATTAATTAGAGACATCAGTAATTAGATATTAAAAAAGAAAAGAGGCCCAAGAACAGATCCTCGGGGCATACCGGCTAAAGTTAATTTCGAATCTGATATAGCAGTATTTATAAGAACTCGTTGAGATCGATTAGAAAGATAATCTGCGATCCATAGCAACAATTTGCCAACAGTTTGCCATCTATACCATTTTCTTTGAGTTTAAATAGTAGTGCTTTTCTCCAAACGCGATCATTGCTTTGGAAATATCGGCAAAAACTATACACATGGGTTGTTTCGCATCAATTGTTTGACAAATATGATGGTAAATATCTAGGAGTTGATAAACTGTAGAATGACCTGGTCGAAATCCGAATTGATTCGCAAAAAGTAAATCATTGAAAAATAAAAAAATGAAAACATGTTTAAAACTTATTCGATCAATAATCTTTCCTACACAAATAAGTAATGAAATTGGTCTGTAATTACTGGGCGAATTTGAATCGCCTGCTCTTAACAATGGTTTATCCATAAATCGGGATATACGCCTTCATTTAAAGAACGGTTAAACAGTATAGACAATGGTTTTGATATAGTAAAAACGTTTTCCTTAAGCATTCTTTGACTTATTTCATCCTCTCTATTAGATTTGTTTGGTACCAAAATATTAATGATATCAATTATTTCTGATTCTTGAATTACAATCTCATCTAGTTTTGAATTAGTTAACAAAGTAAACAGCGGTAATTGAGCATTTGTTTCATCAACAGAGGAGATGGAAGCAAAATAATCATTTAACAATCTGCCTTTTCTTTATCTCTGAATAAATATACAATGTCACCATTATCTAATATAGATACCAGAGGTGGTACAACTTTGGAGTTTTTATTCGTCTTTATGTAATGTTTCAATAATTTCCAATATTTACGCTGATCACCTATATTTGCTTCGTATATTATATCTTCGATATTACTAAAGAAGTTTTCTCTTGCATGTTTTTTTAAATTATTAACTTTGTTTCTCAGTGATTTATATAAATCCAGTTCTCAGGTGTATTAGTACGGATAGCCTTCTGTTTTTGGCGATCGCGTTGTCTTGAAACGCGCCTTAAATTCCGAGTCATACCACGGTTTATCATTAGGCCTTATAGTAACAAGTTTTGACGGAATACATAATTTAACAAGCTCTATAAATGTATTTGTAAAAGTCTTACACGCTTCATGAACAGATCCATGTATTAGGATGATCCAGTCATAAGATGTTATAAGAGAGTTAATTTTGGCAAAATCAGCTTTTTTATAAGCCACACACGTCTTTTGTATGTGCATTTTGTTTCATATGTTAATGGAATACATATATATGTACTATAGTGATCACTGATTTCACTAGGTGTTTTTATTATACCAGAGTTTATAAATTTAAAGTCAATCGGTACAACAATAGGGTCTAATAAGGTCGACGACCGATCAGAAACGCGCGTTGGTTCATCTATAAAAAAATTCAGATTATTAATGAGTATTATATCTTTCAGATAGTGGTTAGCTGGATTTAATTGGTCTTCGTTAATATCTCCAACCATAACTATGTTGTTGCAAGTAGCAAGAGATTTTTCAATGCAGATATTTAAATCTTCCCAAAAACTAATAGGCGCCTTTGGTTGTCTATAAACTGTACATAAAATAAACGATTGTTCTCGGTCTTTTATTTCTATCCAAAGTGTATCCTGTATTGCGTTTTCAAGTTCAGTTATTCGCCGCGAATATATGTTTTCCGATAAATAAACAAGTATACCACCAGAATGTGCTGTTTTGTCTTTTCTATACATAGTTGAAAAACCATCAATTTGCAAGGAGTCCATTAAAACATTAACAAATAAATGTGTTTCGTTAAAACATAGTATATCAAAAATTAGTTGAATTGTCTTAATGTAATCTATTTTATTGCGAATACTTCTGATGTTTAAGTGTAGAATGGAGAGACTAGGGCTGACAGATTGCGAATTGGGTCCCGGGTTTTGCTCAACATCGTTCGACATAATAACTAATAATGTCATAACTAACGAGAATTATATGTTAAGAATACTGTCGGAGGCATGAACGATAACTGCCTTACAAACGGATGACCAGTATGCAAGAAAGTTAATGATCAATTGACAAATGAAGCTAAAAGGTTTAAAGCAATAACATAGTTTTTGCATAACACCATGCGTTTTTATATAAAATGTTCCAATTGTCACTCGAAAGCTACTTAAATCACTACCCATTTGGTTTTAATAGAAACGATGTACAACTGGCGAATGACATCTGGAACGTTCTGAAATCGCAATGTTCTAAAAATGATACCCTCGAGACAATACAGAAAAATGGAACAGATAGAGAAAGAAGAAATAATAGGAAAAATATTGCAGTATCAGTTTTGCAAATGGTGTAATACATGCTAACAACCCTACATTCGGATTTGCAAAATATTTAGGGATAATCCGAGCATTTACTAAACAATAAAATATCATGATATACATGCTCAAACCACCACTCAAGAAGGTAATATCAATATTTCTACATATCTATCCTTATTGTGTGGAGGTTTGGAAAAAAAATCATATTTACATACCACCTGATGGGGGCGTCCGTGGCCGAGTGGTTAACGTCTCTGACTTGAAATCACTTGCCCCTCACCGCTGTAGGTTCGATCCCTCAGGGGCCTAGGAATCCTTATGTGAGGAAGCTATCCAGCTGACTTGCGGAACGTCGGTTGTTCTACCCAGGTGCCCGCCCGTGCGGGCAAATTTCCCGGAGGGGCACCTGGGGTCTTCCTCCACCAATGGAAGCTGGAAAGTCGCCATGTGACCTTAGCTGTTGGTGCGACTATAAAATCCAATTCAATCAATCAATCAATCAATCATACCACCTGATAAAACTACCAGCCAAAAAACTTCCGTTAACTGCATTAACGATTTACGATAGGCGGGACAGACTGCTTCTTTTTTAGCTGGAAGTTTAATCAAGCATAGTCAGTATAATCATTCCTTCTGCCTGTTACGAGAATCACGAACAAATACTGCTCTTAGTCACGCCGCGAGTCAAAAATAGTAACAATGAATGGGATAAAACTACAATCATTCCTTTTGACTGTTACGAGAATCTCGAGAAAATACTAAGTTTTGGCTAATAATAGATGATCAGAGATCATCGTGAACCAAAAATATACCAGATGCGCAAGTAACAATTGAGACCGCAGTGATCATTATATACAAACATCACACATTATTATGGTCATCATTGCCATCATCGCCATCATAGTTATCATATAATTATAATCAGTCATAATTTTAAGTGAAGTTATCGTTCTCGGCACCATATCAGCAACATAATAATAGTACTGGTAAATAGTATCAAAAATAATATCCAATAACTAAATGCTAATCACTAAATGCTAGTGTGTATTATCTCAGTTGTCTTGTGCATTTTCTCAGTTGTAATGTGCATTTTCAAACTTGTCATGATGTGCATTTTGTAATGTGCATTTGCAAGTTGACTTGTTCAAACGACAAGTCGTTGTGTGCGTTAAACAGGTTGTTGTTAAGTAGACGTTTTATCGGAATAAATTTTGACGGAAACACCGGTAGAAATGGCGATCCCAGGTACAGGAGCAGACGCTATACTCTGCCTACTTTCAAAAATTGAGCTTTATACGTTATACAATAAATTCCTAGGACAGAAAATTGATTTCAAAATGTGTAAGGGATTGTCTGACCTGGAGTTAATACATCTTGGTCAAACAATAGGAGATCGGGTGACAATATCAATGTTGGGAAGGAAAAAAAAACAAAAAAAATAAACAACGTGTTATTTGTGTTTTATGTATAGTTCTAAGATTTATATTCCATTCACCTTTTAACCAATAGGACGTCCTAAAGGTATATGTTCCATAGAGCCTGGACTTTACGTGTTATGTGTTGAAAACAAACATATTTTAAGTACTCTTAGACATATTTTAGGAAAACTTTTCAACAAATAACTCGTTAATATTGTTTTAAATATATATTTTAATTTGTTTATTATTATTTCTTTTTTAGTTCCCAACACTGACGTCGTGGGGGTACAGGTGGTGGTTTTCTCCCTCCCCATTGCTCGATACTCCCTCCCCTATCTCCCTTCTTCGTTCCCTTTTCTCTCTTCTCCATCAGAATACTGATAAACAAGGGACGTAATCGATTGAACTATCGATCGCGGAGACAGAATGTGTACGGCAGACAAGATACTGGTCGATAGTAGGTCACAATTCTTTATTTTAGGATCATTTAATGTTCAGTTAAAGATTCTGATAGGATATATACATATTATTTTACCCAAAACGACTCTCACACTATGATAATTCTTCATTTTACAAAAAACATGCCTCTTTCTCTCCCGAACCCCGTCCCCCTGTCTCCCACCCCCACCCCATTGTCTCTCGCCCCCGCCCCGCCCCTTGTCTCCCGTACTCCCGGCTCCCTGTACCCCACTCCCGATACTGCCACCTGTGACCCGCTCTATTGTTTTCAGACCAAGATTTATTAAATTCACGTTAGACAATCCCATTTTGAAATCCATTTTTCTGTTCTAAGAATTTATTGTATAATGTACCTTTAAAGTAGGCAGAGTATAGTGACCGCTCCTGGTGCCGTCATTTCTAAAGTTTGACTTTAAAACTGATTGCATATAATAAAATAACAGATTTCAATTGTCTTCGTTATTCTACCAAATATTTAACTGTAACATTGGTGCAATATAATATATAGTTAGTATTATATAAACATAATTTGCTATTGACTATTCTAATAATTAATATTAATGATTGAATAAATGCAAGTTACGTAGGAAAATATTTTTCTTACATGAAATAACATTAACATATCAACCTTGCCGTGTGTTCCTTTAAATTGTGTAGTTGAGGATAAGATGCGGAATATAAGACTAAAACAGCACATAACACAGCAAATAGTATTCCTTCAAATTTTCAATATTGACAGAGTACGCGTTTGGCTCAAGCATGTGAGCAAACTTAGGATGCAAACTTTTGCAAACTCTTTACGTCAAATACAGTACTGAAATGGCTCAATTTTCAACATTTATGAATTTCTTGTTAAAATGTTACTGTGATTAAAACGTCTATAACATCACAGTTGTGTCCTTTCTCTAACTAACTGCAAGTTTTTTCTTACAAAATATCTTGGGGTTTCTTTGGAATATTATGTGGAATTAAGTGTGCAGCATATACAATGCGCGTTTTCCCCCCTTCAGTATATTTTATTAGGTTACTGTAGACACATTCGTCTCCAGTTCTCCGTTCTACATTCGAACCTAGTTCTCTCCGTTCTACATTCGAACCTAGTTCTCCATTCTACATTCGAATGCATTTCTCCGTTCTATGTGCAACTACAGTCTACATTCAACTTCAGTTCTCCGTTCTACGTTCAGCTTCAGTTCTCCGTTTTACATTCGACTCCAGTTCTAAGTTCTACATTCAACTGCAGTTCTCCGTTTTACATTCGAACGCAGTTCTGCGTTCAACATTCGGACACATTCTGCGTTCAACATTTGGACCCAGTACTGCGTTCAACATGTGAAGCCAGTTCTACTTTGAGCATTTGGACCAAGTTCAGCATTTTAATAATGTTTCTCCGTTCTACGTTCAACTGCAGTTCTCCGTTCGACATTCAACTTCAGTTCTCCGTTCTTTATTCGACTCCAGTTCTCCGTTCTACATTCGAACCTAGTTATCCGTTCTACATTCGAACCCAGTTCTCCGTTCTACATTCGACTCTAGTTCTCCGTTATACATTCGAACCCAGTTCCCCATTCTACATTCAGCTTGAGTTCTCCGTTCTACATTCGAACCCAGTTCTCCGTTCTACATTCGACTCCAGTACTCCGTTCGACATTCACTTCAGTTCTCCGTTCTACATTCGACTCCAGTTCTCCGTTCTACATTGATCTGCAGTTCTCCTTTCTACATTCGACCGCAGTTCTCCGTTCTACATTCATCTTGAGTTCTCCGTTCTACATTCGTCTCCAGTTCTCCGTTCTACATTCAACTTCAGTTCTCCGTTCCACATTCGACTGCAGTTCTCCGTTCTACATTCGACTTGAGTTCTCCGTTCTACATTCGACCCCAGTTCTCCGTTCTACATTCGCCTTGAGTTCTCCGTTCTACATCCGAACCTTGTTCTCCGTTCTACATTCGACTCTATTTCTCCGTGCTACGATTTGTTTTGATTTTTTTTTAATCCTCCACCCCCTACGCTCCCCAAACCTCAAACATCCCCCCACACACACACCCACACACACACACACACGCACACTCCCAATTTTTTTCGTCATATATTTTGCTGAAAAAATGTCCGAGAGTAATGTTGTTAGTCTTAAAATATGTTTGTTTTCAACAAATAACGCGAAAAAAAACAAAAACATTTAACTTTTTTTATTTAATTTTTTGGGGTTTTCTTTTGATTTTATTTTTAATTCCCAACTCTGTGTCTATGAAAGTTTTGATCAAATCCGATTATAAATACAGTTAGGAACAAGATGTTTATATATACTATATTTAAAACAGAATAACAATCCAGTGGAATCTATATAAACATATTTCTTTATTTCATCATATCATTAATAATAATTAACTGAATCACTAAAAGCCTTTCGAAATAGTTGTTGCTATATACTATTATATATAATAAAGCAATACTCATATAGTTTCCTCGTTTAATTTGAAGTAAAATCAAACAAACCAATGCCGTAACCAGAACGTTTTCCCGCAATATGATAAACTATACTGAAGGGAAAAAGAAACGCGACAGGTTAATTTCCGCTATAAATTGTATGTAGAATATGCTGCGTAAGACCTTTCCTTTCGGAAAAAAGACTAAAACAACACATAACACAGCAAATAGTATTCCTTCAAAGTTTCAATATTGACAGAGTACGCGTTTGGCTCAAGCATGTGAGAAAACTTAGTGTGCAAACTTTTGCAAACTCTTTACGTTAAATACAGTACTGAAATGGCTCAATTTTTCGAAGAGGAATTTCAACATTTATGAATGTCTTGTTAAAAAGTGTTCTGTGATTAAAACGTCTGTAACATCACAGTTGTGTCCTTTCTCTAACTAACTGCAAGTTTTTTCTTACAAAATATCTTGGGATTTCTTTGGAATATTATGTGGAATTAAGTGTGCAGCATATACAATGCATATACAATATATAGCGGAAATTACAGTGTCGTGTTTCTTTTCCCCTTCAGTATATTTTATTAGGTTAAGCAAAGCAAATTCTGCAGACACATTCGACTCCAGTTCTCCGTTCTACAATTGAACCTAGTTCTCCGTTCTACATTCGAACGCAGTTCTCCATTCTACGTTCAACTGCAGTTCTCTGTTCTACATTCGAACCTAGTTCTCCGTTCTACATTCGAACACAGTTCTCCGTTCTACGTTCAACTGCAGTTCTCCGTTTTACATTCGAACCTAGTTCTCCGTTCTACATTCGAACGCAGTTCTCCGTTCTAAAATCACATTGAGTTCTCCGTTCTAAATTCGACTTGAGTTCTGCGTTCTACATACGAACCTAGTTCTCCGTTCTACATTTTACTCCAGTTTTCCGTTCTACATTCGACTTGAGTTCTCCGTTCTACATTCAAACCCAGTTCACCGTTCTACATTCGACTCCAGTTCTCTGTTTTACATTCAACTTGAGTTCTCCGTTTTACATTCGGCTTGAGTTCTCCGTTCTACATTCGAACCTAGTTCTCCGCTTTACATTCGAACCCAGTTCTCCGTTCTACATGCGGACCCAGTTCTCCGTTCTACATTCGACTCCAGTTCTCAGTTCTACATTCGACTTGAGTTCTCCGTTCTACATTCGACTCTAGTTCTCCGTTCTACATTCGGGAGCTCCACTTGTAAGTGAGGAAGTGTCGATTGTTACGGATGGCGGGAGGTATATAGTACTGGTTCTACCCAGGAAATGTGGGTGGTCTGCCTCCACCACAAAAAAAATCGATTGTCATTTATAACCTTACATTGTTGAAAATGACGTAAAACACCATACAAACAAACAAACAAAGACTCTAGTTCTCCGTATTACATTCGACTCCAATTCTCCGTTCTACATTCGACGTTACTTCTCCGTTCTACATTCGACTCTAGTTCTTCGTTCTACATTCAACTTCAGTTCTCCGTTCTATATTCGGAGTAGTTATTGACAAGACTGTAATAAAATCTTCCTGTTGCATTTTAAGTTTTAAATCTAACCCAATCTCTCTGACGTTACAGTATAATACCGCTATAACCGGTCCTATGGAGCTTGAGAGGTGTTGCACCTTATTTACCTTTCATGATCATTCTTAATAAAACCGAATCTGCCACTTTTCTCTCTTGAACGTGATTATTGCTTCCAACGGATACCCTTTTCAGAATTTGTTAGTACTACTTCCCTTTATTGAGGACTGTTTGTAGAATATATAAAAATATACAGTTGTGAAAAGAACGCTGTGAATTCGTTTGGAACTTGCACGGCTCTAAATAATCAATGCTGTGTTGATCATTACACAATGCATAAGCACCGGTTCAAACTTACTTGAGCTTGCGACGTCGAAGGTTAAATTACTGCAAATGCATCGGATGTACTTGCGTGGTGCATCGAAAGCGGTTTTTTAAGAGTGTTAATCAGCAAGCTGTTGAAAACTGTATTTGTTTTTATAGATTTTAAAAACGAAAACATGGTGCTAAAGTTTAAACTGTTTTTTATTTTAATGAATCGCAATAATCTAGAATAAAGTAATAACTAAGAAAAACAGTTTTGTTACGTGTTGCTCGTGTGTTTTGTTTACTGTTGCATATGGCATGTTTTTGTCTTGACTTTTAGATAGTCTTTTTTGTGTAACATTTATCGAAGCCTACGTGTTGTTTTTTTGACGTTTTGATATATTTTTTACTTTTGACGACGAGCGTTTTTACTTTTATATAATTGACGTTAATTTGGCGATGCATTGCTACAACCCTGCATCCACCTCGGCGTCCATTTGGGGAACACCCGCCCGAAAAGTGAAAATGCTTTAGCCATTATAAGGGTCATTTTCAGAAATAGTGGGGTCAGATATGGTACAAAATTGCAAAACGAATATGCGTCAAACTGATTTTTTTATTATAATAAAAGCATAAATGAGTATGTGAACAGACACAATATAAAAGATGCAAACACAGCACAACCATTGTCATGTGCCTGTAACACCGCAACAAACCGGTAAAGCCTTTGCGGGTAACGGATGTTATTAAACTTGTTTGATTAATTCATAAACGGTGAAACCCAATGTATAAAGTAAAATAACATACTAATGTGACTCATACATTACTGTTTTTTTACATCAAAACTAAATATGGGATAATTAGCTCTTTATCATTGTTAAAATCGACTTAAACAAAATAAAAATATTTAGCATTATCTTGTCCTAAACACTATTTGAATTATCTCAAACAATAACATTTTAAATAGAAATGGCAAACTAAAACATTTGACAATATCAATGGTACCACTATATCACACATACGTAGGGATAAGAGCACATACACTGCGGTAACATCAAGGACATACTTTGAAACACCAATCGCCACTCCATACATATTAGTTGTGCGTCACAGTTATCACGGTAAACGTGTAGTGGCGTCATTTTGGAATAACTGTACCATTTGGCACATCTGTTTTAATACAAACAGTAAACAATTTGGTATTTTCAAATCGTTAGACTGGTGTTCCTGTGAAAACTGGTAACATCAACGACACATTTTCTAAAACCAAGACAACTCTAGACATATTATCAGTTTTGCACGCACAGTTATGACTATACGATTAATGGCAACAATTTGTAATGCACATCTGCTTTAAAACAAAAGAAAACTACTTATTATTAGGATCATATGGATCACTTGTGTTATTGTAAAATGGGGTAACATCAATGACGCTGTTACACCTAAGACGACTCCAGATGTTTTATCAGTTTTGCATCAGTCATTACTGTAATTGTTTGTAAGCTTATTACACGTTCACAATTAAAAAACACAAAAAAAACCACAATATTTAACACGAAAACGAGTGATTTGTGCTATAATAAAATTGTCTTTAGCGTGCTGTATGTGTATATGATGTTACCTTAATCATACTTTGCGAATTTGACTATTACGACAATAAACACTGTTATATTTATTAGCGATATAGAGCACGGCACATTTGATACATTTCGACGCACATCATTACTTAAACATGACTAAATATCCATATGTTCAAACAATTGTCCCTGACATTACAAACTGGTTGTCATTAATGTTACCTCATGTGTATGTACTGTAACGTTTTGCTATAATCCAATATGAACTGTATTTGTACGTATTCTAACTCTGTGTAGCACCGCTTAATGTTAAAATTTCGCTGAATGTTAAAACTTCCTCTAAATGTTAAAAATTACTAAACGTTAAATGTTATAAAATTTAACATACAGCGTTTCGTGGAATCCGTTAACCGCTAAATGTTTAAAGTCAACAAAGCTTTCATTACGGAAGAAACATTATTAAAGTGCTGAACTTGGTCCAAATGGTCAAAGCAGGACTGGCTTCAAATGTGGAACGCAGTACTGGCTTCGAATGTTGAACGCAGAACTCGGTCCGAATGTTGAACGCAGAACTGGGTCCAAATGTTGAACGGAGAGGTGCATTCGAATGTAGAACGGAGAACTGCAGTTGAATGTAGAACGGAGAACTGGAGTCGAATGTGGAACGGATAACTGAAGTTGAATGTAGAATGGAGAACTGGAGAAGAATGTGGAACGGAGAACTGAAGTTGATTGTAGAACGGAGAACTGGAGACGAATGTAGAACAGAGAACTGGAGTCGAATGTAGAACGGAGAACTAAAGTCGAATGTAGAACGGAGAACAGCAGTCGAATGTAGAACGGAGAACTCAAGTTGAATGTAGAACGGAGAACTGCAGTCGAATGTAGAACGGAGAATTCAAGTTGAATGTAGAACGGAGAACTGGAGTCGAATGTTGAACGGAGAACTCAAAACGAATGTAAAACATAGAACTGGAGTCGAATGTAGAACGGAGAACTGAAGTCGAATGTAGAACGGAGAACTAGGTTCGAATGTAGGACGGAGAACTCAAGGCGAATGTATAACGGAGAACTAGGTTCGAATGTAGAACGCAGAACTTGGTCCGAATGTTGAACGCAGAACTGGGTCCAAATGTTGAACGGAGAGGTGCATTCGAATGTAGAACGGAGTACTGCAGTTGAATGTAGAACGGAGAACTGGAGTCGAATGTGGAACGGAGAACTGAAGTTGAATGTAGAACGGAGAACTGGAGAATAATGTAGAACGGAGAACTTAAAACGAATGTAGAACAGAGAACTGGAGTCGAATGTTGAACGGAGAACTCAAAACGAATGTAGAACAGAGAACTGGAGTCGAATGTAGAACGGAAAACTCAAGTCGAATGTAGAACGGAGAACTGCAGTCGAATGTAGAACGGAGAACTCAAGTTGAATGTAGAACGGAGAACTGCAGTCGAATGTAGAACGGAGAACTGCAGTTGACTGTAGAACGGAGAACTGAATGTAGAACGTAGAACGTAGAACGCAGAGCCAACTTCACACACATACATCCCACAGCACTACGTATTATGTTCAGCCTAATAGTTTAACATGTAAAGCGCTACTATTTCCTAATCGCTCAAGGTCTTAAAACAAATCTCATTATATGCTTAGACAATAACCTTAGCTTTTAAAAAAATAGCTTACTCAAAATGTCAATAAAATGCAGGTTATAAACTAATGTTTTCAGTGACTGGTAAATCCGTATGAATAATTAATATACAGAACTGTAATAATAATTTCTTTATTTAACGAAGGTTAAAACACATTAAGTTATGCATATAAAATACAAACACTTATTTTCAAAGTGGCCTTCGAACAATAATGCTATAACAGTTATAAATATATATATAAACATGCATACTCTTGCGCACACACGCAAACATCCATATATACAACAATACTTCATATCCGACAAACACTCATTGGTTAATACATTCATAATATTCTTAATTCATAATCAAGATATCTATAGTGTCATATATGACGGATATTTAAGCAATTACATGCATATAGTGCCAGTTTCACTCAAGAAAAAAAATAACAACAACCCAACAGCGACATAATTATATAGTAATATCAGCAAGTTTATATCCTGTTTTTGGAAAAGAAATTGTTTTAAATTGTATTTATACGAATTAAAGCTATTGATGTTACATATATTTAACGGAATTGTATTCCATACTATTGTACTGTAATAGTTGAAAGAATCTTTAAAAGAGTTTGTTCGATGTTTTAGTGGAACAAGATCTTTTCGCTTAATGGAACGCAACATATAATTTTCATTGTGAGAGAAGCAAATTATCTGACAGGTATTTTGGTACTAGTTCATTTTTACATTTAAAAACTAATATTCCTATATGATACAGACATAGGTTTTCGAACGATAACCAACTCAATTCTTTAAACATTAACTTTGAACTAGTATTTAAGTCTTTATTCAGTATTATTCGTGCTGCCCTTTTTTGAATTTTTGTTATTTTCATGATTTCAGCTTTCGAATTAACTCCCTTCCCCAAATAGTGCAACAATAGTCAGACGATGACATAATGTAAGCGTTATAAAATATTTTCTTCATATCATATGTTAAATAGTAAATAATATGTTTTAATAATGCAATTTTAGTATTGAGTGTTGAACAAACTTTAAATATTTGATACTTCCACGATAGTGTATTATCAATATATATACCTAGTAGTTTAAGTACAGATACTTTTTCTATTAAGACATCGTCAATATATAGAAACATTTCTTTGGCATTTTTAACCTTATATTTTGTGGAGATAAGCATACGTTTAGTTTTTGATGGGTGCAGTGCCATGTTATTAATGCAACACCAACTTTTGACAGCATTCAGATTTTCCTGTAATTTTTTCTCGATCACATCTATATTATGATCAGATTCATAGAGAGTAGAGTCTTCTGCATACAGATAAATATTTATTGCATTTGGTGATATTGATATGTCATTAATATACAGGAGAAATAAAAGAGGGCCTAGTATGGAGCCCTGAGGAACACCTGATTTTATTATCATTTCATCAGAAAACTGGCCATTAACCTTCATTCTTTGCTTGCGATTACTTAAATATGATGTGAACAATTTAATGGTTTTGTCTGAGAAATGGTACAATTTAAGTTTATACAATAGTATTTGATGATCCACAAGATCAAATGCCTTTTGTAAGTCGAGAAATATTGCTCCTACATATTTACCAGAATCTATGTCTTTTAACCATGAATCAGTTAGCCTTGTTAAAGCAGTTTGACAGGAGTGCTATTTTCTGAATCCTGATTGTGTCATGTAAAAGATTAGTCGTTTGAAAATAGGTATGTAATTGGGTCGCTATGTGACGTTCGAAAACTTTCTATAATTGTTCGGGTCGGTTCTATCCCCAGTTTTAAAAATTGGAATAACAAATGCTTTTTTAAGAGAATCGGGGAATATTCCATAATGTATACTAATGTTTATTATAAGTTATATGGTCCCCACAATATTTATAAATTCTAGGTCCGATTCCATCAAGTCCAGTATATTTTATAACATCTAATTTGTCAATTATTAGTTTAACTTCGTATGGTGTTATTTCTTCTATAGAAAAGGTTTTGAACTTCAGTTTTTCGTTCATACACTTTGGCAGTTTTTTGAAGTTTTCTGTGACAAATAACGTTTTTTCTATAATATTAGATATGTTTATGAAATGTTCATTTAATGCGTTTAAAATATTCAAATTTCCATAGTTTTAGGTAAAGATGCATTTTCCAATCTGCCTTCATTAGGATTACTTATCGTTCGAAGCGTTTTCCACAAATAGCTTGGACTTTTATTTTCTCTGATAGCGTCATTACAAAAGTTTTTTTTGCTTTTCTTTATCATAGATGCAATTTTATTTCTCATAGTTTTATATTTATCATATTCGCCCTGCCTGTGTAATCTATCTCGCTCAAAGAGAGCGTTTTTGATCTCTTTATTAAACCATCCTGGTTGAGTATGATATTTGACTCTCCTCTTTTTTACAGGAGCATGTTTACATAAAATGTTATTAAGTGAATTATAAAGGCAATTAAGAGACTGATTAGGATCACTGTACAATTCAATAAATTCAAGTGGAGCCATAGCTAATTGTTCTTGAAATAAGTTTAGATCAAACTTCTTGAAAGACCTATAATTAATAGATATGTGTGTATTGTTTTTACTTATAATTGGTCTGAATAATCGTGTGCAACACACCGGATAGTGATCACTTATACTGTAAAATGGAATATTTACATCAGAAAGTATGTTGGGATTTGTGGTATAAATATGATCAATTATGGTCGAACTCTTTTGAGTTACACGCGTTGGAATTGTCACTAATTGTGTTAGGTCGAATTTCTGTATAAACGATTGCCATCTCTTGTTTTTGAACAATTCGACTGAATTATTAGGCATGTAATTAAGATTTAAGTCACCAAGATTGTGAGTTTCAAATTTAAAAATGTTAACAGTTTCAATTTGTTCTTCATATAAATCAATCCACGTTTGTTGTACATCTGATGGTCTATAAACAAAATTTAAAAGAAACGGTTTAGAGCCCTGTATATTAACTTGAATCCATATGGATTTAATTTCATTTGACTCTATATCAAGTCGACGAGTATATGTGATCTGATTCGAAATAAATACGATAAGACCGCCTCCTTTCCGATTCGACTTCCGGTCTCGCATTTCAAATGTATATCCGGGAATAAGCAAAATATTATCGCATGCATTTTCCATGAGAAACGTTTCACATAATCCAAGATTTTTTTTTGAATTAGTACGAGTCAATTGATATTTCTAATTTTGGTAACAGGTGTTGTATATTTAAATTGGCAATATTTTTACCTTTTGACGTTGAGAAATATAAAACTAGATTTGTCATAATCCTTATCATGTAAAAGTGCATTTCCATGTAATGAATTATTATTTGAGTTATCGGGTGAGTAATATCCTCCCTTAATAATAGCATTATGCGTAGTATTTATTTGCAATGTTGATTGATATAAATCATCGTAAAATGTCAATAATGAATTTTCGCACAGTAGATAGTTAGTATAATTTAAAACTGTGTTATAAAAGATAATGCGCTGTGGTAATTTTGTGTCTTACATAATATTGAGATTTAAAGAGTTTATGTATAAATGTACTCCATAAAATGAATACTGGTATGTTAAATCACATAGCACAGAATTATAGTTTGACGATAATAATGTTCGACTAAATATTTTAGGAGGGTATTTAAAGAAAGAATCTTTTTCCACCGAAATACTGTTATTACACTTGCAAATTGTCTCATTACATATTTCACATAATAATGTTAATATTTCATATTTGTTGTAACTTATTACATGAGAGTGCTTGCCGGAAATATCCTAATGTTCGTAAGCATAAACACCGCTGGCACCGAGTGCTCGGTTTCCGCTGTTCGAGTCATCAGCATAGTTACTTCCAGGAGAGTAAAGCTTCTGTTCACTTAGAATGTGTCGTCTGCAGTTTGGAGTGGAATGATCATATATTGAATTTCGCTGCCAAACACCATCATCACTTTGTCTCGGGCGTCTGTTCACGAATGGTGAGTGTGGTTGTCGGTTTGGACGTCTGCATTCACTAGTTGCATGGCTGGTCATTTTGCAGACTGAGCAGTATACCTTCCGACTATCCCGACGATCCCAGCCTTGATCCTTTCCTGACCAGGCGTCTGCATGATCCTGAATAAGCACACGTCTGGTTGGTGATTGTGCCTGTCGCTTGATTATTGGAAAACAACGATTGACACACGAGACTAATTTCCGGCTGCCAAGTATATTTAGATTAATTACCGTCTCGGGCATAGTAGATCCCAACTTTGCTGCCGTCACCATAGATGAACGAGCTGTAAGGATCAATTAAGTTTACTTTCATGTCATGTGCAAGTTGTTTCAGTGCGTCGTTGATGGGAATAACATCAGTGTCTGATCTTGGGCAAAGTGTACATATATAGACTGTCATTTTGCGCCGCTGTAAAACTCAATAGCGTGTTTGAGTTCAGAGTAAACCTGCTTAGGTGTTCCGGATGCGCCATCATTGCCACCAGCGTATATTACTATTGTTTGATATTCACTTATATCCCAGTTTCGAAGGTTAAATGATATATCTCTTGCTTTTGCACCTGGACACGATCTTATATCAGTGTTCACAGAAAGTCCACGCTTTTTGATGCCTTTGAATATGGAATCTCCTACAAGTAATGTTTTTGAGGGGTTTTGTTGAATGGGTTCATTCAAGACTGTGATATTACCCGTCACCGCGGCCGTGGATCTGTTGTTCTTTGGAGCAGATGTGTGCTGAAACAATCGTTTCATCCGTACGAGGTGACTGTTCACGTCTTTGAAGGTGTTGGTGTATGCCTTTCAACGTGTCCATAACAGATTGCAGTCGCCATTGCATGCTATCAGTGTGGCTGGTGAGATTGGTGCTTATTTCCTGTGTCCAATCTATCGTTGGAATGCGCAATTAACAGCGAGATGTGTCTCTTCACACTGCAAATTTCATCCTTCACTTGGCATATTTGTTCGATTGATGATTTAATATGATTCCGACAAACACACCCGCAGTTCTTTTAATTCACTGTAAATTTGACGAAACGGATCCACATCGTTCGACTTGAAATTATTTTCAGCACATATCGGCGATTTTTCTTCCGGAAAAGCATTTTCATCCAAATCGGTACCTGTATTTGCGGACGGAACTTCCGGCGAAGCGCAATCTCCCTGGACAAACGATACAAACGACGTAATTTTGCACATAGAAATACACAACTAGCAACTTCTTTATACCGGATGACGTCTCTGTGGCCGAGTGGTTAACGGAGTTGTGTGGTAAACCTTCTCGCCTCTCACCCCTGCGGGTTCGAATCCCACTGGGAGCTCGACTTATAAGTGATGAAGTGTCGATTCTTACGGATTGCGGGAGTTTCAAACAAACTTGATACCGGATAAGGTTATCCGCGCAATTTACATGTTTGATGGAATATAAGAATCTTTCACGTGAAGAAAGGGAATTCCAACCCGAGGTATAAGTGTTTTTATCGGAACTGAGGCTCTGCCGAGGTTCCGATTGAAACACTTATACCGAGGATTGAAATTCCCTATATCAACCGAATACCCATGATAGATTCTTTTTTTTGCATATCAGAGACATGTAGTGCGTTGATGCCACCAGCTACTAACGTTTTACATATTTTCCTGCATACCGGATGTTGGCGCGCGTGAATTTTATCTCGACCCTAGGGTGAGATGGAAATATCTAGCCCCGGTAAAATGACGGATATCCTTGTCCGGTATGCAATAATATAAGAATCTTTCATGGGTATCCGGTGAAGATAGGGAATTCCAACCCGAGGTATAAGTGTTTTTATCGGAACCGAGGCTGCCTGATCTTGCACATGGGGGAAGATAAAAGTCGCGCGCTGATATAAAAAATGACAGTTGCTTGACGTCATTGTGTAATAAGCATGCAAAACGTTAGTAGTTGACGCCGTCAATGCCAGAATGTAAATGATATGCAAGACAAATAATCAGTCATCACTATTATTGCAAATCACTTTTTCGATCGTCACATGATCTAAATAAATAGTTATTTTCACACTGCTTTTGTAATTCTGAAAATAAAATTGGACATGCAATTGGGGCTAGATAAGTTTTGTGTTGTATATTCGCATCGGGTGTTTTTCATTGTTAGACGTGTTTGTTTATAGCTCCAAATTATATAGTAGCCTTTATTTTTGAATAAGGTATAGGGAATTGTTCCTTATTCGTTATTCGAATAAGGAATAAGTAACTAGTTCCTTTTTCCTTATTCTAGGAATAAGGAACAAGGAACCAAAGTTCACCTTATATTGTGATAACGAATAACCAAGGGCGTTTGGAACGACAATCAGACCTTGCATTTAATTATTTTTTTCAACCGAAATGTTTTAACTGTGTTTGAAATGTTTAATAAAGTATTGAAAGGATATGTTGTTTTGAAAAGATAAAAGAGATTTGCATAATTTTGTTTTAAATGTTTTGTTCGCCGCGATTAAATAATAGTTTTGAAATGTGTGTCCATTTATTTTGATTTTGTAAATATTGTCCAAAGAACACAACGTGTTGTATTTATTATATATCAGACGCCATCATCACCTGCTTTTAACTCCATAATCCTTTGTTTTCGTATTTAAAAAACAAACAAATTAAATCATTCAGGAAGGCGCATTCGCTTCTTTTATTTGTTTTTGGTCTTTTTAATTTTCCTATTTGTTAAGACATGTGTGCACATCTGCGTATACAGGTAGCTACGCACCCGCCAGCCCTCACTCCTGCATTCGCGCGGTAAACAAACTTCTCAAATTGTTTAGTTTAATAATATTTTATTGCAGATATGTTACAATTCATCAATTCAACATCACAGTATTCATAGTAACATATGCAAATGTATTGAACTACAAGTTATTACAACATTTTTGAATTGAACGCATATATTTCATTGGCTTAGAAAGTATGTTAACCTGTAAAACTGTTTTATTCGGAACCTCGTTTCCGATACAAAATAGTTATACCTCGTGTTGAAATTCCCTGTCTACACCGGATACCCATGAAAGATTCTTATAATCACACAACACATATCAACCAATGCAACCCCCAGACTTGTGTATATGACCATGAAAAACGATCACCCATAACGATAATCACGCTGATCTCACGCAAGCAATATTTATAATAATTATAGCAAGTACCTCGTGGATCCAGTCGCTCGTGATCCATGTGGGAATCACCGGTTTAGTATTAGTGTGACCGGAAATTGGATCAGATATGTAAAATACTGTTACGCATGTACACATATTGATAAGCACATCTAAATATATAATAAAAAAACTGTTCCAGTCAACAATATCAGACAATTCTTTCCTAATAAACGCTGTCCTCATTACTTACCCATGAACAACTATCTCATATGTTATTACCAAGCATGTTAATATTCTGTAACCTCCGGAAGCGTATAGCTACCAGATATTTTAGGATAAAGATACATATACACACATTATTAAAATAATCTCAGTTTACTACGTTAATGCAGTTGTACATATATCACAATGTTAAATATATGATATACCACAGTTTTTGATATCATAAATTATTGTATTTCAAAAGTATTTGTATTTCAAATTCTATCATCAACTCACTGACCAGTAAGAGACATGTAGTAATATTTCAGCTACACCAAAATTAAAAATGTTTCGAGTTGGTGGGTGTTATGCTTTAAAAGTGTTTGGTGACTTTGACACCAAAACAATAAGGTTCTTTCTTTCAAAAAGGGCAATTCACTTATGATGTTCCATGGGTGTGAATGTTATGAATTGTTTGGTGTTTGACGTCATTTTCAGCACATTTTAGGCTATATATGATGGTAGTTTTTACAGTAACACCACTCGCAAAATTATTGTGAAGTTTGCAGATTGTGATATTTAATTAATAAAGACATCACGGGTTGGCAGATAATGTAATTATATTGTTTGTATCATTGGACATCACAGTAACGTGAAAACAAACTGACGTCAAATAAATCAATGATGGCGGCACGCATGTAATGACGTTCGGTAGTCGATTTGAACAATTTGAGCAGCTTAAGGACTCACACCACTATTTTTTCTTTGAATACTCATGCCCTACAGATGAAGGAGGTAGATTTAAAAAAAAACAAGTCCGCTTTTCTTCATTTTACCGGATACATTGATTTATCTTTACCAGCCTCATTTTACACATCATGGGTCTAATAACCACGGGATTGTATTTTTTCTAAATTTTGATATGTGAGCAAACATGAAATTAAAGATGTTCAATCTGGTAAATGTTTGTTAATTGTGTTTTAAATTGAAGAT
Source organism: Cyrtodaria siliqua (assembly GCA_037043455.1). Classification (NCBI taxonomy): domain Eukaryota; kingdom Metazoa; phylum Mollusca; class Bivalvia; order Adapedonta; family Hiatellidae; genus Cyrtodaria; species Cyrtodaria siliqua. Next base: position 783 of record JAWPHD010008582.1, on the reverse strand, counting down.
GAAGAATTTAAGCATACATACATGTTGTAAATTTTGTTTATCTCTATGGCACGAACAAAAACATTACAATGGAACCCTATGGAAAATTAATTGTGGTGTGAGACGTTTAGATGCATTCCCTGGTTAAAGCACGTTAGAATAAGGTTAAACAGTCTGCACTTTTGAATTTTGAGACAGTAAATCCATCGTTTAATTGTCTTATCTATCGAGTCACAATTAAAAAACATTTGCGACCACTAAACGGTTGATATTATACAATTATGGACTTTTCAGCTGTTATACATGATGTGATATGCACAAAAAAAATCATTATTGACCGAGGCGATAGCCGAGGTCAATAATGATTTTTTGGTACATATCAACATCATGTATAACAGCTGAAAAGTCCATAACTGTTTTATTATATAACCCTCAATTTACAATTATATAAAACAGGTCAATATCAAAAAAACAATTATATAAAACAGGTCAATATCAAAAAAACAGGTCAATATCAAAAAAACAGGTCAATATCAAAAAAACAGGTCAATATCGCTAGATATTTTTTCTAAAAAATTACTTTTTAGCCAATGAAAACGCGTCTATTTATAGGTTATATAATAAACTGTCTTATAAACTTCTTTTTTTTATACTGTAGACTAGTGCTGGGAATCGGCTGAAAATTCATGATCGATCATCAGAATATTTAACCAACCGATGATCGATCATTAATCGATTAAACATGGCTGCTATAAAAGTCAAGCCTTTTTCAGACTATATTGAAGAAAAGAATCACATTTCAAG